>JAKTRY010000215.1:0-35868 GCA_030579935.1 Ambrosiozyma cicatricosa | reverse complement strand
CCTTTCTATATTTATGAAGCTGGTGATTACGCTTATACGAGCGGTTTTGTTGAAACAGTTGGCTACCATTGTTTGATGATTTCGAAGATAGGGTGCTTTCGATGAGTTATATAGCCACAACTGACGATATTGTTGATGATCCCTATTGCGGTGCTGATGAAATAAAAAAATGCCACTTCAGCTGGATTGATAGGTTTTCCCCATTGAAGAGGTTGCACTTAGGATTTGATTTCTGTGAATGGAAAAATGTTGGACTCATTAAATTGGAAAGCCACACAATCCAAACAATATCCATTGATGAAAATGATTATGATATTATGTTGAATTTGCCTCTACTCCGAAAGTTAATCGTTGGTGGTAAGACGTTTATGCGTTCTAAGAGTGGATTAAACAGGTTTGAATTCGATTCAATTTGTATCACAAAAGGCAGGTTCGAGAATTTAACATCAGCATGGGTTTCGATAAACTTGGAGACCAAAGTCCCAGAACCACTTGTATATTTGTACTCTGTTCGTATTATGGTAATTGATATTGACTATACTTATACTTACTTACTAGACATCTGTAATATAATTTCTCAAAAGAGATCGGACTCATGTGTCCCGATTTGTAATAGCGCTCCGGCCGCTCAACCAATTTTGTCAATTGAGCGCGCGTACTAATTTTTAAAAAAGTTTAAATTTAAGATATTTGAAAAAGTTTGAACAAGAAGCTCGACAGTGCTCATGAGCATCAGTCGGATTATCAATTCATAATGTTGAAGTTGGAATTCGCAAGTTTCAAGATGATATCCTTAAAGAAAGATCTGAATTACCTGGATATCTTCCTGATGTTTTATGCTTGAATCAGACGCCTTTTGAACACAATAACTGGGTTTCGATATGTTGGCAATAGTATGTTCCAGGCAGATGAAAAAGGAAAAGAATGACAATATCAGACGTTGGAATATAAGCCAAATACAAAGAATCCAACTACCTTAGGGAGAAATTTAGTAATAAGAGCTACCTGCAGTAGAAGTAGTGGCAGCTTCACTCATGATAGAAGAAAGGAAAGAAGCAACATATGGAGCATAGTCAATGGACGTAGCAGTTGCAGGAGCAGTTGTAGTACCACTAACTTCTTGCTCTTTACTTTGGACCTCCTTAAAAGATGTGGAAGTGGAAGAAGAGGAAGGGCCACCCAAAATATTAGTCACATCATTGGCCAATTTCAAACCTTCAGTAGCAATACCTGGAAGATGTGTGATGATTTTACCAAACAAAGAACCCAAACTCTTGGCTTGAGGGTCGAGCTCGTGAAGAGTTGCTTCAACCGAGCTGCTTGAACTTGCAACTGCAGTGGATGTTCTACCAGATGGGACAATAGTTTTTTGTAAACTAGATGGTAAAGCAGAGGATGAGGCAGAAGCAATAGCAACTGCATAGTTCAAAGCCGAAACAACTTCTGGGACAAGATCAGATGTTGGTGTACCATCAATGGTATCATTAAGAGCAACGACTTTGCTAGTGGTGGCGGTACTGGTACTATCTGAAGATTGACGGTTTTTCCACAAAGTGATACCGTTGTTGATCAAAGTAATTATACCATTAGTGACTCCCAAACCATCCTTAACTGTGGAAGCGGACACTTTAGCAAACATGACACCATAGTTGGCAACTTTTTGTTGTTGGGCATCAGTCAAATCATCTAAAGAGATAGCTGATTCAGAAGTCAAACCGGATGCCACAGTTGAAGAGGCAGATGCTGTTTCATTGAAGTTGGTACTAGCTGCATTTTGGTGGGTTGCATAAAGATCATCAAAACCGCCATCTGTTGTATTAATATCATCAAAATCAATATTAGTTGCATACAAATCATCAAAATTGGTGTTACATGGAGAAGCGTCAGTTGCATAGGCGTCATAAGTGTCAGTAACGGTTGCAGCCGATGAAATGTCCAAGGTGGCCTGCATGTCTCCAACAGTAGTAGCAGAATTAGAGTTGGCAGTTTTTGTGGCAGAATGGTAACCAGATGGAGTAATTGGAGCGGACAAGACACCTGAAATAAGAATGGTAATAGCTAAATGAGTGGAAAGCTTCATGTTGTTGAAACCTATATTT
This sequence comes from Ambrosiozyma cicatricosa, assembly GCA_030579935.1. Taxonomy (NCBI): domain Eukaryota; kingdom Fungi; phylum Ascomycota; class Pichiomycetes; order Pichiales; family Pichiaceae; genus Ambrosiozyma; species Ambrosiozyma cicatricosa. The sequence continues at coordinate 33,769 of JAKTRY010000215.1, read as the reverse complement.
TCAGCTGAAAAGAGAGTATATGAGTATTTGAGTGAAGAAATGTGTTGATAGTTAATGATGATTGATAATAGTTACTCCTGGGATCAATTAACATGAAAGAGAGAGATACCAATCACTTTATATACCATTCCTCATCACTATCATCCCCATTGTCCTCATCATTATCATCATAATCAATGGTATATAGCGTGAAAAACGTACCATCCTGAGACATATGAAATACTTTGATGGGTCAATTCATGAACAAACCTTTGAAGAGCAAACTCTATAGAGGATGACATGTTAATAGTAAGGCCAGTACGAAGTTCATGTATTATAATGTTAAGATGAGGTGCTCTTAATTTTGATATAGTGAAAGTATCTTTCTAACTTGCAAGTTTTAGTACATCAAATTTCAGGTAGATGAAACAAAACTATATACAATGACAGGCCTAAGTGTTATCATTCTTTGAAATGACTTTTCAATAAATCGAGCATGTAAGGAGGAGCACATGGGTACCTGAACACACAGGGACGAGATGACTTATGGCAGCAAACAAAATGATAGTTCTAGAAAATGAGTATATATGGAGTGATGCTTCAAAGTATATATGACGTTTCTTTGAAAGTTAAGTATATGCTAAACCACCAACTTCGCTCATTGTATATGGTTTCATGAGACGTAAACAAGCGTTTTTCTAGTATAAGCTGGGCATAGAAACAGAAAAATTTTGAATGTTTAGTTAATTATAAGTATTCTTGGAACGTATTAATTTCATCAACTTCATCACATATACCCACATGTTGATTCATAATATGTTAGCTTCAAAGATATATGAAATTTATAGCACCATCATGATTCATCGGTATGACTGCATGCGTGTCATTTGCACTCGAAACCGAAGTGCGATCCGTATATCAACCTTCTCAACTTTCTGATATTTCATCCAAGTGTTCGTTCTCAACAAATCATGTATCAAAATGATCCTCATGAAAGGTAAATGCTTGAATCTGATCAAATTTATATGAAAGAAATTATAGTTTCAATTCGGTTAACGGATCTAGGCACATGACCGAACAAATGTAATTTGGTCATGTTGATGAAATTCATGTATTCAATTTCAAGCTATAAAAATTATTCAGATCGACTTAATCATTAAATATTGGGTTTCTAGAAACATGACTCGAGAGGTATGCTAATGGTATTCTTTAAGCAGAATATATGGCTTATATTCCGTAGCCGTAGAAGTATTTTCCAGTCCTATAGAGTTCATGTATATTTTTTTTCTGTTCACTGTCAAAAAAAGGCCCGTACATGTGTTAAGAGGCAAGACAAAACCCAATTAATAAAGCACTTAGAATTCTCCTAACAGCTCTATTTTCAATTATTGTGAAATATCGTAATCTATTTTCTTTCTCAATTTGCTTTCAGTATAATGTGTTTTGATCCAGTATGTATCATAATTCTTATAGTTTTTCAAATTTGACGTCAAGCTGAACTTCTGGACTTAAAATTACCAACACTTTTCATATCACAAAACCAGATTCATATAGCTTGCTTGAGAATGTAGAGTTTTTATACCGAAAGTATATACAGTTGTTGGATCAATTGGTGGATAAAATAGATCTCAAAATTGTACACGAATATACGATCGAGACTCGATTCGTGATCGACGCGTTCTATAAGCGGGGCGTGGGTATTCAAGGTCGATAGTCGCAGATGTTACCATAAACATGTACGTAGGGTGTGGTAGAAACCTGTACATGTGGTACCTACACGTACACGTTTTTGATATTTAATGACGAATTATAAGCTATGTAATCTTCGAATAATATCTGTTAATTGTCATATGAGTAAGATTGGGATATAGAGTAAATTATTAGGAAAAGAAAATATATATTAAGCAAAAAGTATTGAGTAAATTTGATAGAAAAAAACTGATAAGTGCTAATGTAAGCAATGAGCATTAGAATTGCAAACCCAGATAAAGTACGCGGCATTTAACTAATCAGAACTTGACAATATAACAAATAGCCGGAATAGCATTAAATTCAACTAAGCAGTAACTGTTGGGGTAGATGTAATATAACTAGTTGACAGGGAAGTTGCAATTGCAGTAGCAGTAGCAGAAACAGCATCATTCATAACAGAAGCAAGGAAAGAAGCCACATAAGGAGAAAGATCAACAGATGAAGAGAAGGCCGAAGCAGAAACGGTGAGGGTAGCTGCTTTCCCTAAGACTTTCTTAGAAGAAGAAGCAGAACATGATGAACCACTCAAGATTTGAGCTGCAGAACTGGCCAAATTCATGGCGTTTGAAGAGATACCTGGAAGAAGGGTAATAACTTTACCAAACAAAGAACCCAAACTCTTAACTTGAGGATCAAATTCATCAAGAGCAGCATCGATAGAAGATGTAGTACTTGGTTGAGCAGCGTAAGCGGAAATAGTGGCTGATGCGTATTTAACAACGGCTTTTTGTAAACCGCTAGTTGAGTTAGAGGCAACAGAGATAGCATATGATAGAGCAGAAGCAACTTCAGGAACAAGATCAGATGTTGGTGTACCATCAATGGGATCATCGGTAACAACAGCCTTGCTAGATTGGTGGTTTTTCCACAGAGTGACACCGTTGTTAATCAAACTAACGAGGCCGCTGGCGATACCTAAACCGTCACTCACATTAGAAGCAGAAATTTTAGCGAACATCACACCCAAGTTGGCGATTTTCTGTTGTTGAGCAGTGGTCAAGTCATCATATGAAGCACCTGTTTGAGAAGCAGCAGCGATACTTGACGTTGAAGAGACATTCAATTTTGCAGCATAGGCAACGTATGTAGCTGTTGCATAGGCCTCTGTGTTTTCAGTAAGAGAATTGTAATATGACTCCTCAATGGCAGTCGCATAAGGCTCATCACGATCAGCAAGTGCAATGGCAGAAGAAACAGCAGCAATCAATTCATGTGAGAAGCTGGTAGTGAAGTCAGAATCAATAACAGAACCAATAACAGCTTTTCCAACAAAAGTGTCATTAGAGGAGGATGAAGAGGAGGATGATCCAAGGGAACTAGCAAGACCAGCACTAACACCGACAATACTCAAAATGTTGGAAACAGTTCCTAGTTTACCACCAAATTTTCCAAGTGAAGAGCCAATGCTTTTGAAAAATGAACCGATGCTCTTCATACTGTTCTCTAATGGCTCAACAGAATCACTGGATGAAGCCTCTTCTGAGCCAGCAGTAGAAGCGGATGCATATTCGGCAGTTTTTGTGGCAACTGGATAATCAGAGCCAGAGATTGGAGCAGACAGAGCTGTTACGATGAGAACTGAAATAGCTAAGTTAGTGGAGAATTTCATGATGATTGGATAAAGTGAATAAAAGTGTGCTGAAACCTGAAGAATACGCTTTATATGAGTTCCTGTTGTGTAAAAACAGAGGGTCAGTGGATAATTGATGAATTGATGGATGATACGATTTTCAGTGCTGATCAAAAGTTTGAATCAGAGGAATTCCACTAGCTTTAAATACCAAAAATTTTGCAAAGATGAAATCACTGTAAACAATTCCGTAATTGCTTTGAACATGAGGTTTCTTGGTAGAGACTGTCCATAGATGAGTTTTGAGGAATAACTATATATAGGCCATATGAATGTGAGATGAAGTTACGCTGAAAGAAATGATACAATTCGTTATGTATATAGCTAAGGAATTATGTTGTACTGCGAAATGTTCATTCTAAAGTATATGATATATAATCAAGGTGAAACAATTGCAAAAGAAGAATCATATACCTAAAAGTAAGTATATCTTAATTTATCTTTGAAGTTGACAGAAAACAATCTTTTAAACATATGACGTTACAGTAGGCAGTTATCCAGGGACGGTTCCTATACCAAGCATGTGAATAAATATCAAATATGACGTACTCTGGTCCCTCACTTTCTGGGATGCTAAGGATATAACATGTTGTGTCTCATAATGTATAGGACTTCACATGGGACATAAAGGTCAAACCCGTCACTGGGACATCCATTGTATACCGTGATCATGTGAGCGAAACCGAACATCTTCCATCATGATTGACCTAGCAAAATGTTCTATATGTGAGCTGCCTCTGAGTTCTGACATTGATGATTGAGTGTATCATGAGAGCTTTATAGTTGAAGTTGGGCGTAGTTCTCTTAAGCCATTTATCTTCGAAACTAAACAGCTATACGGGTGTCGCTGCCTCATAAAGTCGAAGTTTCATTGGTTAACAAAATCTGGTTAAAACATGTGCTGTATATCATCTGAGTATCACCAAATTGAATGAACCAAAGCTGTGTGTTTATGGTGTCCCCGAACAAATTGAAATTCAATCATTTAATAACAAATCAAATATCATAAAATGGGGTTCGGCTTTGTATTCGGCTTCAAGTTGGAATCAATCCAGCAAATGTTTTGAGTATATTAGCTTCAACATAGTTGATATGGGATAATGAGCTTTCTAGAAATATTGCAGCATGATTTCACCCAGAAATGGAACCCTATAGAAAACGTATTTGATACTTATTTTTAGGAACACGCTGTACTGGAATGGAAACTTATATATGTTTGAATCGTGGTATGGTATCTATCGTCATGATCAGGCTTATATGGACATAACAGAATCTGGGTGGGGAAAGCCCGTGACTATGGTATAAATGTTGTGTCTTTGGTATATCTTATATGCCTTCCGGTAGATTTTCCTTAATATTGCATTGTGAATGGGCTTTAATTACCATATTGAAGACAATTGGGCTTGTAATTGAAAGTATTCAAGCTCAGATCAATGTGTGAATGACATGATCAGGCTGCTCATGTCTCTGTACTAAACGGAAATGATGGATGAATTCATTGCAATCAAATAGAGAATTTCATTTATTGATTTTCAAATAAGCTCTTAATTTTAGGCATGTATGGAAATATACGATATAAAAGAGTTTATCTGAGATGTAGTTCAGAATTAATTCAAAAGAAATACCGTTCTTTTAAATTTTTTACCTATGCGTCATATTATCGACACGTCGAAACTGGAACAATTTTAAAATTCTAATTTTTCTTATGCAATTGTGGCAGCTTTTTGTGGAGCAGACTACAAGAGTCCAGAGTGATCAAGACATATTTCAAGCGAAAGCCAAGTGTTTCGAAAAACCAAGCAGAAGTCGAAAGAACACTCGTAGGGGTCCTAATTACTAACTCCTAATTCTTGAATGATTCATCAGAATTTAACGACATTACATCATGATCATCAAATGAACTGTTTTCTTTGCCTCTGTAACATCACCAATTTTACTAAGAAGTTATTCCCTGAACGCTGAAATTGACATTAGGAACTTCACCTATCATCAAACTTTTAAGTATATACCTTTGATTTCAACACCGAAACGTTGCTGAAATGACTTCCATCCAATACGTAGTATCAACCCCATCTGAAATTCCAACCCATGGACAGAAAAACAAGGGCCAAAAATATGCCTGAATCCAGTTTATCGTTCCATTTCATATGAACGTTATTCGGTAATTATATCAATCTAGATGGTAAAGATTTTCAGGACTCAAACCATGAAACATCTTTTCGTTTGCTTCAACACATTTACTATGACTGCGAATTTCTCATCCCTGTGTTTTTGAAAAGGTAAACCCTCCTTAATTGAGCTCCACAGTGCACATGTGAATGGATATTTCGGTGTTGATCATCGTGGTTGGACTTCATATATGCAACAGACAGTTATGTGCGATGGACTATACACTTACAACACTCCAATTACATCAGAACGTTTACTGAAGGTTCACCTTCCAGTTTTGGATTATTTAAGGTCTGTCAATTCCTCAATATTCCAGGTTAATTCTTGATTCTTTGATTACTCAACTTTATGTTATTCAAACGACATCACAACTCAAATTCAATCATAAGATACTATCACTAAAATACCCCATCAAATTTTACAAAGCGTCGATTTTCTTTTCTCAAAAACTATTATACTCTTTTCCAAGCAACTACATACTTTTCTCAAAGATATTTCTATAAAAAATCACAAAATGACTTCCATTTCTTACATCAACCTTGTCTTATTGTTTACCACATTGGTTGCTGCTTCTCCAGTTCCAACTAATACACAAGTTCAAACTGTCAAAACTAACGTCTTAGTTGAAGAAACAGCTACTGCTAGTGCAACCTACTCGTCTCTTTATGCTTCAGCCTCTGCTTCTGATCGTGTTGGTCACGGTTCAGGATCCGAGCGTTCTGGTTTATCTGGTTCTTCTGGTTCTTCTGGTTCCTCAGGTGCTGGTTCATCTGACTTGGCAGGTTCTTCAGGCTCCTCTGGTTCCGTTTCATCTAGTTCTGATTCTGGCTCGTCTGGATTGTCTGGTCTAACTGGCTCTTCAGGGTCTTCCTCTTCAGATACAGGCTCTACAGGAACTAATTCTGGTTCAAGTTCCACAGGTTCTTTTGGGTCTTCCAGCTCAACGGGTGCTGGCTCTTCAGAATCCGGCAGCGTAGGTCCATCAGATTCTGGCTTGACAGGTTCAAGTTCTGACTATGGCTCTTCAGGCTCAGGGTCTGACTCTGGTTCATATGGTTCAGGCACATCAAGTGATTATGAATCAGGTAGTGAAGGTGGTGACTCGTCTTCTACAGGTACCAGCAGTGGCCTTGATTCTTTGTCATCAGGATCCTCTGACTATGGCTCTTATGGTTCAAGTTCTTCTGACTCAGGCTCTTATGGCTCGGGATCTTCTGGATCAGATTCATATGGCTTTGGCTCTGGCTCTGGCTCTGGCTCTTCTGATTTAGACTCTGGATCCTATGATTCTGGTTCCTCCAGTTCTTCGAGCGATTCTGGTTTTGGTAGTGAAGGTGACTCTTCCGACTCTGAATCATATGGTGCAGGTTCTTCTGATTATGGTTTTGGTGACGCTTCTGTAACTTATAGTGGTTACGATGCCTCCGAAACCGGTGGAGACTACTCTGGTCTTGGTGATTACTCTGGCTCTGGTTATGACTCATACGGATCAGGTTCTGGCTCATCTGGATCGGGTTCTGGCTCATACGGATCAGATTCTTCTAATTTCGGTTTTGGTGATGCTTCTGCTACTGGCAGTGGTTTTGGCGCCTCATCAACAGGTAGTGATTACTCTGGTATTGGTGGCTTCTCTGATTCTGGTTCCGGTTCTGGCTCATACGGTTCAGGCTCTTCTGATTCTGGATCTGATACCACTGGTACCGATAGTACTTACGGTTCTTCCTCATCTGGTAGCGATTTCTCCTCTCTTGGTGGTTCTTATGGATCCAGTGACTCTGGATCATCTTCTGGTTCTGACTTAAGCTCCGGCTCTTCCTCTAGCTTTGGTTCAAGTTATGGCTCGGATTCTGACTCTTCTGATTCCAGTTTCGGTTCCGACTCTTCTGACTCATCATCTGGATTTGGCTCAAATTCAGGTACAGACTCTTCAGGCTCTTCGTCTGGAACTGACTCAACTTCAAGTTCCGAATCTGCATCAGACTCATCATCCTCTGATAGTTTAGTCAAGCGTGTTAAGCGTGTTGTCAGTGAGAGTGAAGGTGCTGCTAACATAAACAATGTCCAATTAACTCTTGGTGTGGCTATGTTTGGTTCTTTGATGGCTTTGATTTAGTAAGTCTTTAAAAATATGCAATGCGTAAGAAGCTTCTGTAAGCTAGAAACCTGGTTTTTCATCATCAATATTAATTAAAATATAATATTGCAGGTTTTCATGATGATTTCTCGACCGATATACTGCTTGTGCCGTTTCCCAAGCGTATACCTATACCTATATTTGATTTTCCTTATAGCTGTGTTGTTTTTCCTTTTAATACATAGTATGTACTTGATGTAATATACATATTTTCAAAATCCCAATTAGAACTCATAATATTAATATTAATATTAATATTAAATAGTCAAGTTTTAAAGTATCAAAGGCCAGGGCTGGTAATTAAGTCACTCATGCTTAATGTAAGAGCTCACTAGCTGGCTCTAGCTCTAGAGCTTCAATCCAATTTTTTTGCCAGCTTACAGCTAGTTCACAGTTGACCTATATGGCTATTCATATTTCAAGGTTGATCTATTTCTTAATATCCTGTAGCTGAGGAAGAGACCCTGGAGGTAACCCTAGTTTAGTTAGGTCGAATTGGTTTCTGTCACTAGGGTACTTAAGCTACAGTTACACGTCCCCTGATCCGCGTCCCTTCAAAGTTCAGTGCCTAGCTGGTGGCCCTGAATCCTGAATCCTGATCAGCTCTATATAAGGCTCTTGCTGAGTCCTGAGATCTGAGATAAGACATATTTCAAATTTTCAAACGCTTAAAATTAAGCTAAGCGAATATTGACAATTTGGACATCAGACAAGCTGGTGCTCTTCAGGGATCAGTGATTGCATCATGATCTCCAAACATCAAATTGTGACCCTTGTTTAATATTGCTGAAGTTTCAAAGAACTCAAATTGTCGTTAGAAACTTGAACTGAATCGAACCATCTAGCTGCCTCACAGATACACCTCAATGTTGTCAACACCGAAAACTGGCTGAAAATTGAAATCCTACCCACATATACATAAGCTCAATTTTGGCTCATAAGGCATGTTGCATTCAGTTGTAAGTCAAAGTCATGATGTTCATATTGGCGTCTAGATGGATGAAACATACATTAATGATTTACCACCTTCTCTAGATATATCCCTGTGTTTTTGAAGATGTTCACACATGTGACATCATTGAGTTTCATAGTGTTTATCGGACATCGGTGTTGGGAACCTGCTAGATCGATGACTGGTGTAGCTACATATGTGGACCAAACAGTTATGTGTTTTAAAATACATGCAGTCTTTGAATCTGTGTACACCTTTCTGCTTTATAAAAGGTGTGTTAATTCCTTAGTTTGTATATGTCACATTTCATTATTATGCCTAATATTGAAGCTCCATACATCATTACAGTTAACAGGTCAACCATTCTTATTACAAATCTACCACACGCTTCTTTACATCAAGCTCATTGATCTCCTTTGCTCAAAAACTACTATTATTTTCAACTACTATTCACTTTTCCGATAACTATTTTTCAAAACTCCAAGCATCAAAATGACTTCTGTTTCATACATCAACCTTTTCTTGTTACTCACCACATTGATATCGGCTTCTCCTGTTCCAGCCAACAACAATGATTTAGCAACTTCTGTCTTACCAGTTTCATACGCTTCAGAAACAGATGCCACTTCAGCTGGTTCTGATTCCTCTAGTTCATCGGACTGGGATGCTGCCTCTGGAACAGAGTCTGGATCTGATTTTGCTAGCTCCGGTTCAGCTGATTCTTCTAATTCTGGTTCATCCATTGATGGCTCTTCCGATGCTGGTTCATCTGCTGAAGGTTCATCTGGCTCTGACTCGACAGGTACAATCTCAATCGATGGTTCTTCTGGTGCCGATTCTACTGATTCTGGTCCTGGATCATATGAATCAGGATTAGCTGACTCTTCAAACCACTATGGATCCCGAACCGGAGACTATGGTTCAGCCGGATCAGGTTCAGATAGTACTGCTAGCCCTTCTACTTACTGGGGAGGTGACTCTGGTTCTGGTCTTGGAACATATGGCTCTGGTTCAGCTGGTTCATCAGGCGATTATGGATCCGGAAGTGGAGACTATGGTTCATATGGTTCGGGTTCCGATAGTGCCGCTGGTTCCGCTGTCTCTGGCTCCTCTGATTATTGGGGAGGTTTTCCTGACTATAGATCAAGTTCTTATGATGATATTTATGGTTCCGAGGACTACTCCGATGATTACAGTATTGACTACGGTGATTATTCTACCGGTGACTACTCAGACTATTATGATTCATATGATGCAACTGCTACTGGTGACTATGACGATTATGGTGCTTACTCAACTGGTACTGGTTACCCTGGCTTTGACGATTTTGAACCTTATGGTTCATATGATGCTACTGATACCGACAGTGGCTATGTTCCTAACTCAACTGGTGGCTACTACAGTAGTATTGGTCCTGACGATATATCTGGATCGGGATCCCCTTCTGGTTCAGGTGCTTCCTCTGACTCTGGCTCAAGTGCAGGTTCTGATTCCGGTGCTGACTCCTCAGCTGATACTGGCTCTTCTTCCACTGACGGCGCAAATTCCATTTCAGTTGAAAATTCAGACACGGACTCTTCACCTAATGCAGACGCTGGATCTAGTACAAATCTAGATGAAGAGGCATCTAGTTCACCTTCTGATAGCTTAGCTAAACGTGCTGACGATTCGGTCAGACGTGGTGAGAGTGAAAGTGAAGGTGCCGCCAACATCAATACAGTTCACCTTACACTTGGTATGGTTATGCTTAGTTCCTTAATGGCCTTGATTTGATTCATTCATTCTAATTTTCCCCACTTTGCAATTACCTATTTGTGGTTTTCCCTTATGCCCGAGATTGTATGATAATGCATGCCTGTTATTGAACACAGTGGGATACAGTCTAATCTATATACATTGATTTTGCATTAATGGCTGATACGTATACTGCTTTTACCGCTTTTCTTAGGTTAGCGTACTTTCTTAAAATTAGTTCCAATAATTGCTCTTATAGTTATTGCACAAACTTATCAATTTACTATTTTCTAAATACCTCTATTATATACTATATGAATTTTCAAATTATACTCAATTGCTTTTTTCAACTTCAAAAATTGTATATAAACCGTATATAAGCTTATAGAGGAAGTCAATTGTATACGTACAGTCTTGAGCTTAATTGAGAACTTGAGTTTAGCGATTCTCCATAGCTTATCCTTACACCCGTGCACCACAAACCTTTAATTATAAGTTTTATTTTCCAGGCCACTCCATGTGAAATTTAGTGATTTGAAATTATATCAAAAAAATTTTGTAGTTTTAATCTAATAAAGGTAAAGAGTAAAAGAGAATGAGGGGTAACAGAATCTAATGCAATATGCAATGTTTATAGTGAGTAATATGAGTATAAGTAGGTAATGCAAAAACGCCGAGAACTTTTTAGTAACATATGAACAAGTAATGGTGAAAATTGAGAAAAAAATAGTAAGAGTTCCTAATCAAGAGGAGGTAATGGACAAGTGGCATCAAACGAAGTCAAGAACAAACAAAAATGAAAGAATCAAGAATAGAGGAGCCAAAACCAACATCATTAAAACTTTGACTCATCAAAGACCTTCAACAAAGCCTTATCCTCACTACTCAATCTAACCTTCCCTTCAAACACGATCTTAGCTCTTTCATACAAATCATTCAAAATCTCCAAATCCTTCTCTTTCAAAAACTTCTCCAACTTGCCAACCAAAGGCACACCAAAGGCAAGACACAACTCACAAACGAGCTCAGCCAAATGCTGGAAAAATCTAATAAACGAATCCTCACCTTTTCTATTATCCCTTAGAACTCTACCATACAACTCTTTGAAATGCAACTTGAACCAATTAAACACCAACTCAGAGCACTCTCCTTGAAACTTGAACCCAAGCAATGCCAACTCAACCATCTTCACGTCCAAATTGGTCTGCACGTAGTTCAAAGTTTTGTTTCTTAACTCACGAGAAGTGACAAACCCTAATGATCCAATGGCTGACGTTTGAATGTCTGGCTGAGAGTTTGGCTCAATCACATTGGCCACGATCAACCCTGGGTTCTTAATCAACTTGCTTATTTCTTTGTAGTCTTTCACAGACGCATTAGCTTGGATCGTGGATAGCACAGGAGGTAGAAAACGTTTAGGAACGCTCAATTTCGGACCGTGGATCAAGTTCTTATATAAAGTCTTGCAAATGGCAAGTGAGTGGACATTGGTGTAGTCCAATGACAAGATCTGGGTTCTGGCATTGAGTTCAGCAGTAGGCATAGAAGCGTAGTTGGCCTTGTCGCTTGACCAGTCAAATTGGGAGATCAACACGGTTGCCAAGTTGGTGTTCCATTGTGTAAGTTTGGAGAATAATGTTGGGTCTTGCTGATAAGCCACTGTCAAGTTGGACTTGGTGATGTTATTCAGGATCGTCACTGAGAGGTTCAATGCTTCAATTGAGATTTTCTTACAGTCTGACGCAATTGTGGCCATGATGGTGAAGAAACCGATGATGTCGTCATTTGTCTGGTATTGGGAGCCCAAGATCGATGAGATGTCAATTAGGATTTGACATTGTTCAATATCTGACAATTTGGTGAAGTTGGCAGCGATGGTTTGGTATTGAGCCAAAGTGTACTGCACGGTGGCGATGACTGTGTTGTTGGCGTTGAAAGTCAAGTATGGTTCAGCATCAGAAGCCGAGATCTTCAATGATCTGTCGTTGAGCAGCTGTTCACCGATCTTACCGTTTGCCAAGTGGATGAACAATGGTATTTGGAAAGGAACGTTTTCAATGGTGTCGTCTTTGACAGGCAACACTCTGTTTTGGGTCAATGTGATTTCACCATCTTTTGAGTCCTCAGAGACTTGCACTATTGGGAAACCAGGTAGTCTGATCCAGGAGTTCATTATGGTTGGGATATCGAATCGAAGTTTGTTGAGTTTGTGGGTCTTGAGGAAGTTCCAGAGATCGATTAGTTTAAATGAGCCGTACTTTTTAGTTTCAATAAAGTCACCAATGGCCTTAAAAAAGTTGTCAAAGTTGTCATTTGGAACACCGTTTTCAGAAAACAAATTACCTAGCATTCTAGTCAAATAGATACCCTTTTCATATGCTTCTTTCTCCAATGTTGACTGGGTTGAGTCAGTACTCACATGAGACACGAAGATAGGTTTGGTTTCTTTCAAACTATGGGCTCTCTTCAAGCTGACAATATCGCTGATTGTCTTCTCAAGCCACAATTTCTCATGGCCCGAATCGGTCAAGATGGCACTTGCCATAAACGTAGCAAACGCTTCATTGAACCAAGTATAATCGAACGAGTCAAAAGTAATATAGTCACCAACGTACATATGCACAAGTTCATGAATCACGATATTCTTGATTTTGCTCTTTGTCTCTTTCAACTTCAATTCAGTGACGTCCCATCCAGGAGTCAACACATGTTCGTTCAATATCTGGATTACTGACCAGTTCTCAACTCCACCGTCCGACAAGAACGGCAAAGCAACCAAGTCTAACTTAGGTAATGGGAAAGCAACACCGAATTTGTGCTCGATTATAGGAAGTGATTCCTTGATGACTTCCAAAGCATAGGAACCACGCTTGGACTCACCCTTTTGCGTGAAGACACACACAGGCAATTCAGAGTTAGAAGACAACTTGACTGTGCATTCCAAGTAGTCCAAATCACCACAGGTGAATGCAAACACTGAGACGGACATCTTTGGAGTTTCTTCAAACTGGACCGTCTTCGCAGTTTCGGAAATCACCTCGGTGTTAACGATCGAGCCAACTGAGACACAAGTGAAGTGGATTGGTGTGGTTAATGAAAGTTTAATTGGCACTTTGATGTGGAGGTCATCGAGACATGGAAAGATGTATTTGGAGAATGATGGGAGTGAGTGTGTTGACACTAAGTGGCATGAGACTTTGCCTGTTTTGGGGTCGGTGTATGTGGTTTTGAAAATACCTTTGGTGTAGTCTGAATAAGTGAGAGTCTTGTGAAGAACCCCGATGTATGTGATTTTCAAGATGATTGGAGAAGCTGATTTTGAAATTTCGGCGAATGTAATTTCAGGAGATGAGAGAGTCACTGTTTGTTGTTGTTTGTTGAGTTTGGTTTTCAATTTCCAGTTGATGTTGGATGGTTCAGAGATGATGTGAGCTGATGTGGTGATTAATTCAGCGGAGTTTAAAGTGATTTCAAACTTGTCATCATTGGAGTCAGTTAAACCAGAAGTGAAGTGTGAGTTTTCCTCTAACGTGATTTGTAAAGTACCAGTGAAGTTTGGCTTTTCAGGGAAGACAGATAGGGATAGATCATAACGAGATGGAATGAACTTGTTGGAAAGAGCCAAAGTTGGGGCTTGCTCAGGTAAGTTGTCAATGTCTACCTTTGGCATGGTGGGGAGAACAAAGGAAAGAAGGAGAAAAGATTGAAGTTGATAGGGGATGAGTCAATTCCTTAGTGATCAGTGTTGTTGGTGGTGAAACAGATGAAATAGGTGAAACCGTGAACAGATAGATGGTGAAATTCTCAATTCACAGCAAGCGAACAAACATGCAACACGTTGATGATCGATCTGCTTTTGCTGGTTGACCAGGACAAGATACGAGTCACGTGCTCAGTGGTCACCAAACCCAAAAAGTTTCGAACCATAGCCACATAGAGCATGTTCCATGTGGCTGGTACTCAAGGCTGTGCAATGTAAAAAGGAAACATTCTCATTGCTCTCACAGAAATTTTGAGAAAACACTAGAATTTAATAAGACCCTGAAGGCTGATCCTGTACCATTAATCAGTGCAGTGAACGAAGAACACATCACATGGACTACATGGGGAATGATCAGTGATTTGTGATCTATCATCCATGGACCGTGATACATGGCAGAGTTATTTCAGTGATGAGTAAGCTAATTTAAAAGGCCCGTGACGGTGTGATCTGCCAAGTGGTCAACTTCCCTCATATAAACCCCGTCCCTTGGAGCTCATGCACAACGCACGTCCCTGTCAGTCGTCAGTCTCCCACTCAAATTTCTCTCGAATCGAATTCTTTCAAATTCCATGAGATTCGAAACCAAGGCTGTGCAGTGTACTTCCTTTTCCAAACTCACACTTGTGCACTCTAGACACTCTCGTTTCTGCCAAAAGCTATTTGAATCGGTTCAACGAGACAAACAACAAAAAACAGCCACCCTCTTGACCTATTTCATTGATCCTTAATGTAATCCCCCAAGCTCAAAGTGTACACCTTCATCCAACATCAGTAACATCCCAACTAAGATCTATCAACTATCTCCAATTTCACGCAAATTCCAGCACTTCGGATGTTTTTATTCTGAATCTATTACAATCAACAACTCATAATACCTCAACCTCATTTTATTCTGCAATTATATCGCAAAGTTACAAACAGCAAACCACTTCTCCCAGTTTTCTGAAATCAGTTCTCGTCTGCCCCTGACATTACAACTACTAGTTCACCAAATAGTGTTATTTGAAAAACAAAGCAGAAAAGGCAAGCCATGGTGAAAGATACTAAATATTACGACTTGCTAAATATCTCTCCAGATGCAGACCCTCAATCAATCAAGAAAGCATACAGGGTAACTGCCCTAAAATATCATCCTGACAAACAAACAACTGCCGATAAGCAAACAAAGGCAAAAATGACTCAGAAGTTTCAAGAAATCACTAAAGCTTACGAGATCTTGTCCGACAAAGAGAAAAGATATGCCTATGATAATTATGGTGAAGATTCATTGGGTGATAATTCCAATGTTGTCTTCTCTACAAATACCACTCAAGACCTGATGCAACAGCAGTTTGCTAGAGCTAAAAACATGTTTGATAGTATATTTGGACAAAATTCCACTAACGCTGGTGGAGGAGGTGGACTTTGCGACATCTTCTCTGGCTTTGATTTCCCCTCTTTCCCTTGCAGACCAAATCAAGGTCAACCTATTAACAACAACAGCAATCAATTCAAAAAAGGACGGAATATAACACACACGGTACACCTTTCCCTATTAGAAATCTACAAAGGCAAACAAATAAAACTCTCACTTCCAAAACGTATCATCTGTCCAACATGCCAAGGCAAAGGAGGAAGCAAAGTTCTCACATGTGACATCTGTTCAGGATCAGGAGTCATAGTATCGGAACGGCTCCAAGGCAACGTTTTCTACCAACGTACCCAGATGTCCTGTGCGAAATGCCACGGTACAGGCTCATATATTCCTGACGAATGTATCTGTTCCGTTTGCCACGGTGAACAACTTGCAGACACGAAGAAACTCATTGATGTACAGATCCCAGCTGGTGTTCAACCAGGCTTCAAGATTGTGTTTGAGAAAGAAGCCGATGAAGGACTGGATTTAGTTCCTGGTGACTTAATAATCATCGTTGATACCAACTTGAAAGCTGATCAAAACAGTGGGTTTGTCAGAAGAGGCAATGATTTGTGCTCCCATGTGAAGATCCCACTATATAAAGCCCTCTGTGGTGGCTTGGTGAAGTTTAAAAACCTCAATGGTGAAACAGTCAATATTTACGTGAACCGTGGTGATTTGAACAACCCTATCCAGACAAAAGTTGTCAAAGGTCATGGTATGCCTATTTATGATGAACAACTCAAGCGGTGTGATGGGTTTGGTGATTTGATTATTGAGTTTGAGACTCAGTTCCCTCAAGTTGGTGAGATAACTGATCAGCAACATGATTTGTTGGTTCAGGCTTTGCAACCTGCTGGGTTGATCGGTGGTCCTTCTGCTCCTCCAACTATCAGAAACAAAAATTGTAACAAACACAGCAATAGAAATAACAACAGTGGGTCGTCAAGTGATACCAATAGCAGTTCGTCAAATAATGAAGAGTTCTCACCTATTAGATCGGCCGCTACCACCGCATCTGGTGGTCCACAACATGGTTCGTCTGGCATGTCTAGTACAACAAGCATATCCACAACTTCCAACTCCCAATCCCAATCTCAATCCATCTCTGGCTCTAACTCTAACTCCCGGTCAAGCACTAACTCAAACTACGGCTCTGGTTCAGATGACGGCTCAGCAATGAACATCGACACAAATGAATCGAAGGTGGATGAATCAAACATTGTCTATTTATCAGACTTAGCCAACTCCCAACAACAACCTTCATTGTCTTCAAACAACATGACAAACTTCAACAATTTTAGAGCCCAACAACCTCAATGTCAATCCCAAGAACAACAACAACAGTCTGCACCACCTATCCCACCACTGCCACCACACAACCACCCACACATGCATCATATACATTACGGTCACGGTCACCCTCATCATCATCGTCCTTTTCCAGTTGGTGGTGGAATTGGAGCAGGAGCCGGTTTATTTGGTGGCATGCATCGTCCTTCAGTTAAAGTTCCCGGTGGTCAACCTATGCTTTCCAAATCACAACAACAGCAGCAACAGATGTTTGGCTTTGATGATTCTGCTTCCACTCCTTTCAACATGAACCCTGGTCTCGACATGAACATGAACTCAGGCATGGGTGGTATGGGTACGAATAATGGAATGGGTGGTTCTGGCAACATGGGTGCTGGTCCAATGGGCGGTATGGATATGAACATGAACATGGCTGGAAATGGGTTCCCTGGTGCTCAGTATGATCAGTTTCAACAGTTCCAAGCTCAGCAAGCTCGTGCTCAGACTATGGGTCAGCAAAGCAAGCAAAGACAGAGTTCTGGTGGGTCTCAGAGACAGTCTAATAAGCGGTTTAGAAGATAGGTTATGTTGGATTTTTGGAGTTTGATGGTTTAATTCGAGCTGGTGTCTTTTATCACAACACAATACAACACACAGATATACAGTTGGTTAAATTTGTCTTTCATACTTGTTTGGTTTTCTCATTCATCATTCTTGGGTTCTTTGGGTTTCTTTTTCATCCTGGCGCTTTTGTCGCTCTTCGAAGCTGACTTCTTGGCTGCAGGGATAATTTGGCTTGATTACCCGATTTTCGATTCATGGGTTGCCTTTCTTGGGGTTGTCTTGACTTTTTTTGGTTTTATTTAGTCTGTCAGTTTTCGTGTGTTTTGTAATCTCAGGATCCTGTTGGTTGTCGTTTGAGCTTTTGGTTTGGTTATTTACAGCTTGATTTGCTTCATCTTGCCTCTTAAAAGTAATCGAAATTGGCTCTACTGAATTGAGTTTGATTTGGTTATTTCACCCATTGCCTCATGTCTTTTTCTTTTGATTTCTTATTGTGAATAACCTCAACTTCAGCTTTAACTCAAACTTCATTCTTCTGCCTGTCCCGTCTAACTCATCAGTTCCATCTTGATTGTCCTTAACTCCACCAACTATCTCTATTCTTTTAAATCAATTCCTTCATAATGATACCTCCCATTATTCCAGTTATGTTTTGTCTCACTTCACTCATTTCTCCTCTTGTCCGTCCATCATCTTCATCTCCATTCAAATGTCTCTTTATCTTTGCGTGCTTCCTTATTTATAATATTGTCATTTTCCGTCATCTTTGCAATTTTTCAAACACTGTCATTATCTAGCATATCCTTCTCAAAAACAACAATAATAACAACAACAACAACAACATAAACATTTACAAAGTTTAGAATCCATTTCAACAAAAACGATTGCGCATAGCTTCAACTTTAGCTTCTACATGTTCTTTGTCTTTTTTTCTACTTTTTCCCACTCCTTTTCAAATACTTCTTTTGTTTTGTCTTTGTATAATTTTTTTTTTCTGCTGTACTTTGTTCTCCTCATTTGGTTTTCCTTTTTTTGTCTTTTGGTGTTTCCGCTTGCTTTCTCCCTTTCAATATTGTCTTTTTTTCGTACTCAAAATTTTCTCTTTTTTTGTATATTTTTCCCTCCCTCCTTTAACAAGTTCCATTGTTCCAACTTCCCACGTCATTTCATTTGCTTTAAACTTTCTTTGTGATCATTGTCGTTAATTTATCGTTTTATCAATCGTGTGATTCGTTTGAATTTTGATAAGTAGCTCAATTTTCCTTTTCTTTTGTTACATTGCTCCATTTATGCAATTAACTTTAACTAGTTCTCTCCACTTTTTTAACTGCACTAATTCAAATTTCTAACCATATCTTTGAATTTATAGTTCTGTATTTGCCCTCTCATTCACTTTTATTCATTCACAATTGTAGAACATTAATATGTGAAAACGTAGTTTTGTGAAAAGTATCTTCTGCTCCGGTAGTGTGCGAACTAATATTCTCTGTCACAATAAGTACACAGATGAAACAACGAAGCCCCATGGACGTTGTCCACATCAGGTAAAATTTGTAGTTCAAATCGTACATAGTTGTACCTCTTTACAACAGATTAGTCTTCTACTGATATGTATCCTTTCCTATCTAATCTTCTTGTATAATCAATACATTGACTACGCTATCACATCCACTCGCTCACGTGAAAGCCAAGATCAATCCTGACTTGATTTTCACAAATATATTTGACCTGCTTTGGGCACACATATTCATGTGTGTATGCACGCGTATCGTTACTAGCTAACTCTAGAGCTTCATGGAATTTGCAAAAGTATAGAATCAACATAAAAATGGTAAATACACAAAACAACGTAGAATTGAAGACACAGTATAGCATATATACGTTCAAAGTAACATATAATATAAAAGCAGGATGAGAACAGCCTATATAACCTATAGGCCCGTAAACTAAACATCAGTATCGTCAAAGCAAAGCTAACACGGAACCAATCGCAACCAAACCTAAAGAAAACCCAACATTGTTGGTATTTCCAGCATCTTCACTCGAGCTTGAACTTGTACCTGAGCTTGAATTTGATTCACGTCTCAGAGTAGCATGTGCCGAAGTAAACACATGAGTACTAATACCTGTAGAAGATGACAATTGTGACTGTGATAAAGAAGAATTAGTGGTCTCAAATCCACCATCGTCTTCATCATAAGCTGAGGAATCAAGCAGAAAATTAGCAGAAGAGCCAGATTGAGCATTATCGTAATCATTGCTTGTTGAATCAGATACAGATGCTGAAGTCCCATTGGATGATCCGTCCTCGTTACCATAGTCGATGGAATATCCACCTATGGTATTGTCAAAATCACCGACTCCTGAACCAAGACCGTCATCACCGTCATCGGAACCATCACCTGATGAAGCATACGATGATGAACCTGAGCCAGCCTCGGTCCATCCATCGTCATCAGCTAATGAAGAAGAGGAGGCAGAGGATGACGAATTACTGCCTGTGGAGTCGTCTTCGTCGTCGTCTTCGTCCGTTGCTGAACCGATTGAAATCGAGTTTCCAAAGTCACGGCCTAGAAGATGAGTGCTAGACCTCTTTGCTTTTGGTGGATCATAGTCGGCTTCGATGATTGATTCGACTTGAAGTGCTGATATCAGAGTTGAACAGAGGAGGAAAAGTGAGAGGTATGAAACAGTAGTCATTTTGTGATGTGATCGAATGCTGAAGATATGTATGAGTTGAAGCAACTTACCGTATCTTAGTGGAGAATGTTGTCGGTGATCAGCTAATTATGATGGATAGTTTCAAACAATATTGTGTTGAGGTCTTTGAAGAGGAATAGAAGGGAGAAGCCGCTATATATAACATCATTGGAAGCTTGCTGTTGTGTTTGATTGCAAGTTGAGGACAGCTATTATTTAAACAACCAACATCAAAGCAAATCATGTCTTAAGAACCACCCAAACACCGTTGTCATGATGGCGGTAGTAAGCTCAAACCAATGATAATCTTAGCTTTAAACTTAATATAAGGAAAATAAAACAGTCGTGTAATTCAAGCTTGTCGGATTGTGTTCGTAGCTTGTAGATGATGAGATGTCTAACAATGATAGAGATTCAGGACTGAGCTAGTATTGAGCTTTTGACCATGAGCTATATACTCTGGTGAGGCCCAGCTTTAACTGGTTAACACCAGAGATGAGTGCAAGCTTTAAAAACAGCTTGCAAGAATTAGTCGAGACATAAATTGAAATCACCTCTGTTGATAAATACTGCTGTTGTATGTAAACGTTTCTATATCTTTCCAAACTGAGATGTCGATGATTCAAATCTTGTATCACCGAACCAGGAGCATATCTAGATTGTCACCATACAAAACTCAATGCATTCATAGCACTAGCCTGACGATACCAACAAATAGACAAACATATCAATACGGTTCAAATAGGGCCAACTCTGTAGATATAAAGTATAAGCATGATCCAAGCTTTTCGAGATGTTTCAGGGTCAAACATTTGGCTTGAGCTCAGATTCCGTCGAGCTGATTTGTTGGGCCATAAATCATGGATTCATGGGACTGGATTTGCCCGATCTCTCAATCGACATAGGTGGGAAATTGGAAGCACCTTAATTCAAAACACCAATATATTGGACAATTTATAAATATGCTGTTGATTTAGGGATAATATGGAACTGTTTTTGGGATTCATGTCACAGGTGTTCTTGTCAAATTTGTTGCCGGTTCGTGGTGCACGGATGCAAGCAAGCAAAAGATGAGAACGTACGCACAGTGAATTTCGAAATGAGACGTATAATTTGAGTCGACTGAGGAGTCACAGGAGTCAGGAGAGGAGTGCCTATATAGCTGCGATGATTACTTCCCGAGTTAGACCTCATTCTCGATTATCTACCAAATCATGCATTCTTCAACAAGAATCAGTATATGTTATGAATTGATTCCAGAAGTATCAAATTTCAAATTTTTTATTCAAATAAAAAGCCATTAACTGATCATTTTGATATTTATTTCAAACGTGCATGTTAGTTTATCAAGGTGCTGAAAATGATGAAACAGTCTTTTTCAGAATTTTCATGATAAGATTGGAAGTCATTTTCAACAAGATGATATAATATCAATTGTGATGACCATCTTTACCTTTTAATTCTCACCATGGCTCAAAATGTTGCATCCATACATAAGTCGTCTTCTTGAATCCCACATCAGAACTCTCGGTCTCTATTCAAATGAACAGCTACAACACAGGCCATTCAACACGAAATTAGTCAATGCACGATCCCATCCAATTATAGTACTGTCATTTTACATATGCTTCGCATAAGTACATTCCGCTGTACCAATTGTCAATCATTCTGAACTCCTATACTCCGGTCAAGCCAAGACATCAATTTCAAATCTATTGACGAATTCCCAACCCTGTGGGTTACAACACTCATATACTGCTGCCAGGTGCCTCATCTGCAAATGAAGTCCGAACAAACGCATATGTGTAATGCCATATGAGTTACCACTTGATTACTCAATTAGGAACTTGCCAAGACAGGGTCCAACGGTGCAGGGTCCGACAGGGTGCAAATCAACAGTTTTCTGATGGATGTTGTGAAGAGACCCTCCCTCATGAATGTGCCGAGATCCCTACAAAGCAATTTTATTGTGTTTTTTTTTCAAAATACGAGAGAATTGGTTTGTACAGTATAGTCTCTCGGCGCATGACATGTAGTCAATTGTTTTAAGCATGATATATTCTACCATAGTGAACATGGCATACCGCTTCACTTGAGGTACATTATCCACATCTGATTATGACCTGGTTTGGTGGGATTTGTTGAGTATATAAAGGTCCATGATTCTCCTCTTTTTACATTCCAGACTCCAAACAAGGCAATTTGTTTTGGTTCAGTATTCAAACACATCTTGGTCCACTTCAAATCACCACATCCATTCTCTTAGTTTTTTCAAAATGATTGCTTCTTCTGCTGTTATTCTATCACTTATTGCTTTGGTTAACTCTTTTGCAATTGCTAACCCAATTCCAGAAGAATCATCTTTGACTGTTACTGTCACTGAGACTGCTGCTTCTGCTGAAATTACTGCAACTACTAGTGCACACGATCATGACCATGACCATGGCCACGACCATGAACATGATCACTCTTCTGCTTCAGCAACTCATGACCATGATCACGACCACGCTTCTGTTTCGGCTTCTGTTAGTGAACACGATCACGACCACGACCACGATCACGACCACTCTTCTGCTTCGGTTTCTGCTTCTGCTACAGAATCTCACGACCATGACCACGATCACGATCATGACCACGTTTCTGCTTCTGCTAGTGAGCACGACCACAATCATGACCATTCTTCTGCTTCAGTGGCTGGTTCCTCTGCATCTCCAACTGCTTCACAAGTTTCTTCTGGTCAAGCTGATACATTAAGTCTAAACGGTCTTTCTGTTCTCATTACTTTGGTTGGAGGTGCTTTGGCTTTACTTTAGGTGTCTGCATAACTTGCACGAGGTTGACTTAATGTCAATTTGATATTGTATGGATCATAAATGCTTCGATCTGTATGCGCATACATATGACTTAATTTTATATGTATGACTTAATTTTATATGTTTTTTTTTTGGTTCGTTGTTACCTAAATATGACTGATATGTACGTTCGAATTTCAGTTAATGCTTATAATTAATTTTATCTTCTTAAACCTCTAGTGCGCAATATTGTGAAAAACCAGTGAGGATAATTCAAACATATTGGAAACTGCAATTAACGACATGTACAAGGAAACTGGCTCACATTTGGGTAGTGAAGGGTACATGGGTGTTCACTAAATATGGGAAGAAATCGACACTGAAACTTGTTGATTTGAAATCCGGTGGTGGAAGTCGTGTGAGACCCAAAACACAGAACTTACAGGACGACAAACGCAATAATGCAAACAGCAGCGGACTCGACCACACAGCTCACTTCGGGCATCCTACTTAAAAGTTCACAGACCATTCAAGAATGTTCCATTATATTTCCCCTTAAGCTTAATTTTGTATTCAAATATAGCTTACTGAATCTCAAGAGTCAAGACACCGATCTCATAGTAATAGTTCAATCCAAAGATGCATATACCGTGTGGGTTATTCTCTCACGTCACAAATTATAACCATTGACCAACTTTAAACCACTTTGACCAGTCATTCATAAAGTCATCGAGTCCGAAGATATATGATTCCCTGATTAGGCTTGAATTTCCCAAATTGATCAAGACGGAATCCAATAAAAACCAGCAGGAACCAATTGAACAGAAAGATGAAAAGACCATGTGCTGGATTTGTCTAATATTGTCAGTTTCGGTTCCTTACTGGATATGGTACATGGGGTAAATTTTGAGATTCATTCATTACAGACTCATTAGGTGCTTTTAATTACGGAAAGCATGGTTTATGGCCTTGCAATTAGATACATTTTACGTGGACACAACATATGCCTTTAGGATCTCACTTGAATTGAATATACACTTAGTAGAACCAAGTCATGGACCATTGCCTCGATCAATTGAATTTGTTTAAACTTTCTTTTTGGATTGGCACGGGCTATAAAAGGTCTGCGATGTTCCTCATAATTTACATCGGAAAATTGGATTCCTTATGGTGCATGAGTTTTGTCTCTCTTTAAAAATTCAAAACCATCAACCTCTTAATTCTCAAAATGTTTACTTCTTCTGCTGCAATTTTATCACTCATTTCCTTGGTCAACTCACAAGCCATTCCTAATCCACTTGCACTTCCTGTCCCGGATGAAGATGATTCACTATACGAATGTCATGCTGCCTGTGCTGCAGTTTGCATGGGTGCTTATCAATGCAGTTCAAACAAAAATTCTACTTCAGATTACGACATTGATTGTTTGAAATCCAAGACTGAGTTCATTGAACGTATTCCAGCTTGTCTTGACTGTGGTTGGTGTATTTGGGATCAAGGTTATGGTATCCTTATGACTTCTGCCTTGGGGTTGGTTGATTCAGCTACTACTCCTACTGGAACTTCATGTGCTACTAAGAGCACCTCGTACTATGCTTTGGCTTCTGAGGTTGCTGCTAATGGTGGTGTTATTGAGCAAGATATGGATGAAGGTGAAGAAGATGGCCATGGTCACGAGGATGGTGAAGATGAGCAGGGGCATGGTGATGAACATGCTGATGAACATGCTGATGAACTAGCTTCTAAGTCGTTTGACGAAGAAGTCCTATCCACTGTCTCTTTATCTGACCCAATTCTAGCTGAAGCTTTAATCAGAGATGCTATGGCCGGTGAAGAAGCAGAAGCCGAGTACATCAGTTTCATGAACAACAATGATATGAATGTCTATACGTTCTTCAAGTTTTTCGCACAGGCTGAAACATATACTGATGATTCATACACCACTATTCCTAACTCTGAAGAGTTTTCTCTGATTTCTGACTTCATCACTTCTTTCCCATGGTATTCTACGAGAATTTTGCCATTGGCTCAAAAGATCGCTGTTACTGCTGCTGAAGGTGCTTCTTCAGAAACTACTGGTTCTGGCTCTGCTACTGGTAGTTCTGCTAATTCTACCTCTAATGACCAAGAGCATGATCATATTGATCATTCTTCTGCTTCAGAATCCGATGGTGAAAATAAATCGTCTACTGGTGCTTCAAAATCTGATGCGGAAAATAAGGCTTCTACTAGTGCTTCAGAGACCTCGTCTGGTAACGCTGCTATGTTGAGTCTAAGTGGTGTTTCTGTTCTTGTCACTTTAGTTTCCGGTATCTTGGCTTTGCTTTGATTGAATCACTTTCTCAAGACTGGCCTATTTGATTGTCAACATTACCTGTGGGCCATGTTCTTTAAATGATCTGTTTTTTCTCATTCTTGCTAACTCCAGCTATGATCAAATCAGTTGACTATATAATTTTCCGATAGTATACGTACTACAAATTACTTTTAGTCTCCCCACTAAAGTTTTAGTTTTATTGGTATAATATGTTGTACTATACTAGCACATTCGTGTGCCAGTTCTTCATCAATTAAAATTATTCATATGAACATACACCGTAAAGTTATTGTATATAAGTGACATAGTCGATATATCGATCAAATCAAACACTAAAATGTTGGACTAATTATTATATTGGAAGTTTGTCTCCAAGTTTATTGAAACCCATGGTGATGCTAAATTTTCGAACTCGCCTTTTGTGATACGAATTGAATGCGCAGATTCAAGCCGATTTTGATCTACTCCCAGAACGTATAAATAGCTTACCACCGACGTATAACTTTTGTAGTCGACAGAATATCATGTTCCTTTTCAACAATGGATAGTGTCTGAATTGTCTGGCTCTCCAATTTGATGAGTCCAACATTTTTCCATTCACAGAAATCAAATCCTAAGTTCAACCTCTTCAATGAAGAAAACTTATCAATTCAGCTGAAGTGGCATATGTTCATTTCATTAGCACCGCAATAGAGATAATTAACAAGGTCGTCATTTGTCGCTATATAACTCATCGAAAGCACTCTATCTTCGAAACCTTTAATGCAATAAAACCGTTCGTGTAATTGTAGTCACCAGCTTCATAAATATAAAATAGATCAGATTGCCTAAGTATTCCTTCGTCTTTCAAGTTACTTCCTTTGGCAAGGTCATCCGGAGTGCAAATAAACTCGTCAATCAAGAGCCTGGCTTCTTATGATGATGTTAATGATTGAGTATCTATATGAAACTCATCCATTGACAAAACAATATTCAAAACATTCTGATTGAAAGCTTCTCTGTTTCTTTCTTCTGTATCATTTTCTTCATCTTCTTCCTGCTCGCCTTCCAAGTACTGGGTAAGAACACTGTGCTGGTTTAAAATTAAAATCAATTGGGACACCAACGGAAACAATTTTTGAAGAGAAGATTTAACGATCTTGGATCTATTTAAACGGGAATGAACCTTGGCTCTATCTGGTGCCTTAGTGATATACGAAAGTTGACGGATGATATCATTGACACGCCAAATGGTGACTTCATCTAACACCTCAAAATATGGTTCAAGACAGCCGCTTAATAAACGATCATTATCTTTAAACTTCTTTAACAACGATTTCAGCCGATGATACACATTTTGCAATTTTTCCAATGCTGCTGGTTGAGAATGGAAGTGATGTCCAACTATAAGGTATCTTCTTAGTTGTTCAAGCTTTAGTGTGAGTGGATCATGTGATGTAAATGTTGGGATGTCTGTTGGTCTCACTGCGATTTTGTTGTCTGTTATGTCTTTTGCGGATATGAGTTGCGGTTCACGGTGAAAATTGATACGAGACATTGTAAATATAATTGTAGGTGTTGTGTCGTTTGTGGTTGGGTTTTGACTCTTGAGTCCTCAAGTCTTCTTGAGTCTTGACTCTTTTGGGTGGCGGATTTGAATCTTGTGAATTGTGTGATTCGAGAGACTCTCGACTTGGAGGTTCAAAGACTGTCAACTCACTGATATGCCAAATCATCCACCCCAAGTACTTTCATTTTAGTTAAGTGTCACAAGCATAGCCATATGTAACAATCAAATTGGCATACTCCCTTACCATATTACTTCATATTTCAGTCCATTCCGAAAAAATTCATCCATCACGGTCCGTTTTCCGAAACAGGTTGTCTCAACCCATGATAAATAGATATATATAGATTTGCCTATTCATTGAACGAACAGTTCTTGCACCGAGGTAACAGTTGAAACAATATAATTTTCAATCTTTTCTCTTCAATCTTGTTGGTTTGTTGGAAATGGGACTGGTCCAGGGGCAGGTCTCAGATCCTCTCCGTTATATGTCAATATTGAATGTTCTAAAGAAACTCAGCTTTCAATTAGATCAGAACGTTTTGCTGCCTGTGTGAAACATGACCATTTGGGCCAATGCTACAATATCACTTAGTTTGAATGTGCTTATCCTTGACTTGATGAAATTGATAATGATTGGTATAGATTCGACCGAATTGAACGTCATGAGTGCACCGTTCCATTAACTTCACCTTATAGTGATTATTTTGGTGCCGAATTTTATCTTTCTTCTAATTTGTTTACTGAAAACGAGTGTCATATAGCGTAATTAGGTACATGGAAAGTACAATCTACTGTTCATCTTCTTTGATTTTGAATATACAAACCCTTTTAATAATATTGAAGAAGCTAAACTTTTAAGTTCTGTAATATGGATGAAAGTAATTGATATTAATTTGGAATCGGAGATGACAATCAGTGACAAATGAATATCCAGCGGAGAAGGTTTATGAACAACGGAAATGATGTAAAAACAACCAGCTTGATGGCAATATGGGCGACTCTTTCTCATCCAATATACAGTATGATTAAACCCGACAAAGGTCAAATATAAAGAAACACAAACTATGGGAAACGTTGCGTATATATATGTATGACAATTGTAGTTAGCAAATTGATCAAAAGAATAATAAAATGAGAATCAAAATACTCTTTCATTGAGACGATATCAAATTTGGACTTAAACCGAACCAATTCATTGTTAGGACATCATAAAACCACTTCGTCATTGAGTACAAAGGAAAAAATTCTGGATTCACGTGTGCAGGAAACACAATCTCCACGTTTGATGGCAAAGTCTAACAAGCTTTTAAGCGTTTTCTCGTCGACTTGTTTGGCTGACAAAACGATTTTCTCTGCTGTGTGTTCCATTATATCTTTCAATAAATCGACTTTCAACTTTCCACGGGGATATTAGCCTTATCAAACTTCAATTTTGGGAAACGGGGCTATTTAACCGATGGAGCTAATCTGTGGTAATCGATGCCTTCAATTATTGTAACTTTTTCGAACCACGCAATTTCTCTAAAGGGGATGAAAGTAAAGTTCTTCATTGTGACCTCTGTCGGTTCCAATCCTAGAAGACGATTTAGCAAGACACCATCGTCACTTGATTCTCAATAACTTCTATCAATGGTTAGCCTCTCCAATTTGTAAACTTCCACGATGAAAGCATGCAGTTCGCCCCAAATGTTGAAAGGATAACTTTGATCCTTCCCAGACACAAAGACTTGAAGTTCTGATAACTTACCTTTACCGTTCAAAACAATACCGTACTTGGGAAGAGTGGTAAAGAAGGGCAGTAATTTTATAAATAAGATTGGGTTGTCAAAGAAGAGTATCAAAACCTGGAAGCATAAGTCAAAAATTATAACCTAGAGTTCAAATGGTAAGCCTATCATGATCTGAATAAAATTCTTCATTGAAAATAAAAAATTTCGATTCATCATTGGTGTTGTGGGTTGAGTTGTTTGGGGTGTTCCCCTTTTCTTAGTTCATCTCATCTGCTAGCAGTCGGGGAAAATGACGGTCCATTCTAAGTCCGCAATGGTGTTTAAAAAAATATCACATGGGCATTTAGACTAACCACTAATTATAATACTTCACAAATCAGAAAGAGTTAATGATCTAGAGTCCTGACTTGTATTTTGAAACCATTACCATGCCTAGCGCCGTTACTTAATTGCCAACCTCGGCTCACGTGCCCAGATAATGATATGCTTGTCAATTGCAATTTGCCCGTCAGGAGACCAGGCTCATGGGCTTCAATTCCAAAACCAATATTTCATGATGATATGTGAAACACAACATTGAACAGTCAAATAACCTCTTTCTTTTCAGCTAATTGTGAGATATAATCAATAAATGTCTCGGCAACTCTATGGATGAAAGGAAACGACAATATGTGTACTGCAAAAAAAGTTGGATTCTCCACCATAAAAGCTATGCAAAAAAATATAACAGTGGTGATCAAGAACAGTACTGCCAAACAGTAGCTATGGATGGTTCATTGAGTTCAGGATAGGTCAATTGGGCATCCTTGTGACTTCTAAA
Organism: Ambrosiozyma cicatricosa; assembly: GCA_030579935.1. Classification (NCBI taxonomy): domain Eukaryota; kingdom Fungi; phylum Ascomycota; class Pichiomycetes; order Pichiales; family Pichiaceae; genus Ambrosiozyma; species Ambrosiozyma cicatricosa. Next base: position 4,495 of record JAKTRY010000215.1, on the reverse strand, counting down.
TCTCTGGAATTTAACGTTAGAAAATCAGTTTCTGAAAATGGCTCATTTCGCATCTTTCTCCGGGGCCAATATCTTCACGATTTGTTGACAGTAAAGCTTTGTAGTGTGATTACTGCTCCTAGTGTCTGTGAATGGTTTGATGAATTATGTGGTGGTGTTTGATTTTGATGAAAGCTTGCTAGATGATGATGATGATGATGAAGATGACGATGATGACGATGATGAACCACTTCGAGAAGAGTCAAGTTAGAGGGCTTTATCAGGTGCACAGGTGCTTAACTAAATAGAGAAGTTACGCACTCACCCGCGCTGAATGACCTTTAGAAGGCTCTCGATCGATAACAGTATGCGGTGAGTCGTGACTCCGGGCTTGCGAAATTGATTCCACTAGCTTTAACTAGTTGGAGCTGTTACTAGTGAGGAGCAGTCCCTCTTAACAATTTTGGGCAAAACTCCGCACTAACGTACAGATTCGAGAATTTAGAGGCGGCGCTTGTCATTGATGATTGTCTCAAGATATTGATGAAAATTGTTGAAATCATCGATTTATCTATCTACACAAGAAACCCTTCTTGTTCTTTCTTCAAAAGAGTCCATACAGTTATTTCTTTGCAAATTTCAATATATATCAAAAACCCACAGGAAACTCATATTTCAACAACAATCAAGAGCAGTTTGAACTATTTCTTCATCTGCTAACTTTCACCCAACAGTTTTTTATCGAGATCCCACCCTCAAACACAACTTTCAAATCACCACCAAAAATAATCACATCAAACAAGAAATGCAACCCACTCTACTGTCTAAATCATTCCAACTAGATGGTTCAAGACGAGAACCACTTCAGTCTGTGACATCACTGCAATCAGAAGGCACAGAATTGTCTCGAGCCTCCTCCGGTCATTCATCCATCTACATTCACAGTCATTGTAAGAACCCAAAACCTTTAAATGTGCTGGGTGCCCACATAGTACAAGATGCAGAGGCTTACACCAATGAAGAAGTTCCAGAGACAAAAGACATAGAATTACCCAAGCATACAAACTTGATTAATGAGCTTGCCATCGATATAGGAGGTTCATTGGCCAAACTGGTGTATTTTACGAGGAACGAGCCTTCAAGTGATGGTTCCCCCGGTGGAGGTCGTTTGAATTTTTTCAAAATTGAAACTTCCAAAATTGATGAGTTCATCGGTATTATCAAACAAGTGTTGGAGAAACATTATGGTCATAATGGTAAGGATAAGATTAACCATCAGTTGATGTTGTTGGCTACTGGAGGAGGATCACACAAATTTCACAGTATTTTACAAGAGCAGTTGAACTGTATCGTTCAGACCGAGGATGAAATCACTTGTCTTGTGATTGGATTAGATTTTTTCATAACAGAGATTCAAAATGAGGTTTTTTATTTCAATGAAGAAACGCATAGCTATGTTGAGATTGAAACTTTTGAAAGTGAAACTGAGACAAATGAAACCCATTATCCATACTTACTCGTCAATATTGGTTCAGGTGTGGGTATGATCATGGTGACTGGTCCAGGACCAGACAATTTTGTGAGAGTTGGTGGTTCATCACTTGGTGGTGGAACATTATGGGGATTGTTGTCTGTATTGACAGATACCCATGATTTCGATGAGATGTTGGAATTGGCTGCAAAGGGACACAACGAGAATGTGGATTTACTGGTGGGTGATATTTACGGTCAAGGTTACAACAACATTGGATTGAAGGCTAATCATATTGCCAGCTCGATGGGTAAAGTTTTCAAGAAAGTGTTAGATGAAAACGATGATGACAAATCCAGCTCCACTGATAACAACAATGATACCACCACAACTCAACAGACAGCAACAGAAACAACGCACAAAGATGAGAGATTCAAGAGACTCGAAAAAATAAACCAAGAAGACATAGCAAGATCACTACTATACGCCGTTTCGAACAACATTGGCCAAATCGCATACTTGCAAGCACAAAGATACAACTTGAAGAGAATCTACTTTGCTGGCTCATACATTAGAAACCACTATCAGACAATCAGAACTCTCAGTTATGCTATCAATTTCTGGTCTCAAGGTTCCAAGAAAGCATATTTTTTGAAACATGAAGGTTATCTTGGGGCAATGGGCGCTTTTTTGAAAAGAGAAGCCGATGATGAGGATTTGACTACCCCGGATTCAGATTCTGGACCTTATACTCCTACTCATCATTCACCTCTTTCGCCTACTAATTCGAATGGCTACTCTATTGGCAATCCAGATGTTGATAAGTGTTAGGTTTGCTGATTTCTTGAATTTCTAACCTGTTGTGTTTTTTATGGCTTCCCCTTTCTGTTTTGCTGTCTTTCATTTTATTTCTTTGGTGGATCATATTGGTCTATCCCTGTTCTGTGCTACGTTGCTTTATTATTATGCCCCGTTTCCACTCATTCGTTCTGCTACACGTTCCATTTTTTGTATTTTTTGTTAACTTATTGCTATTCTCTTGTGATTTTGTTTGTTTTCTTTGCTGTATATGTGCCACAGCTTCTACAGAGGGCTCTTTTTTTCATAACCTACCTACCTTGCTATATAAATAATTCAATCAAAATATTCCAAAAAGCATGAATTAAACTACAATAAAAAAAAGCTAAAATAATATACAGAATTGAAGAAACCACGTACACCGATCGTACTAATCTAAAATCAGTAAACTATCACTAGACAGTCTCCGAGAACTCATTATTTGTATGATCAAACTGTTTCATTATTCTCATCAGCTCATTCAAATACTCAGCTTGTTTAACCAGCTCCAAATCAGTCTGTTTCCCATCTTTCTTCATATTCTCCCACTTCACCAACTCCGACTTCTTCTCCATGATCTCACTTTGCAACTCAGCCAACTCTTCTTCAACCTTCCTGTCTTTCTCAATCAAACCTTCTTTCTCACCATTCAACACAGTTCCTTTCAACTCCAGCTCGGCATTCTCTTTCTGTAATCCATCAATCAAACTTCGTAACTCGGCGACGGAACCAACACTAAACTCACCACCAATCTCAATATTCGTCTTACGTTCAATCTCAGCTGTTCTTTCACGCAACGTCTTCAACTCCCCTTCAAACGCCACACCTTGAGTCTGAGCAGTGATTGACTCATCTAACTGTTTGATCATCTTATGGCATTTCGCACTAATGTGTTTCTTAAACTGTTCAAGTTGTCTCTCCTGTGCCTCATATGCTTTCCTTAGTTGTTTGTTCAGTTGGTCGATCTCTCGTTCTTGTTGTAGCGTAAGCACTGAACCTTGGTCAACTAATCTTAAGAACCGTTCTTTCGATCCCAGCTCTTGAAGTTGCCAGTTGAGTTTCTCAACGTAGGTTTCATAGTTCGAGATTAGATCTTTCAGAAATTGCGGGTTTTGGTAGAGCGTTGTTTCATCTGCTTCTAGTTCTTCTGCTAGTCGGTTTCTTTCGATGAACTCTCGGAACTCTTTCTGTGAGTTAAGGAATTCTTGCTGTTGTTGCTGTTGTGATGGTTGTGGTTGTGGTTGACTTTGTTGTTCCTCTTTTGATGTAGATGCTGTTGTTGTTGTTTGTGTTGGTGTTTGAGAAATTGCTGATGCTGACGACAGTGATTTCAGCAAGTCTGTTGAGTTGGGTGATTCCATTATAGTTCAGTAAAGAATTGTAATAAAATGGATGTTCATATGTTTAAAGGTAAATATCGATTCCAGAACCATATAATGAGTTGGGTAGGTCATTTGAGCATAACTGTTATATGATTTATCAATGAAATGTTGAACAAATTGACGCGTTTAAAGCTATAGCCGGGGCGGGCGTGTAGTTTTTTTTTTCTTGACCAAAGAGGAAAGTGCTTAAAAATAATCATAAGTCAATTCCGCCTATATAACTATATAACGGCAACAACAACAACAACAACAACAACAACAGCAACAACTTCATTCCAACGCCTACATTGAATCAATTGGAAATTGAGCAAGTAAATTCTCCATTTACAATAGCTGAAATACTTCTAGTTTTGACTGAATTGAATCAAGCAAACCTCAGATGCTCACCCGGTAAAGATGGTATCACTTACAGATTTCTCAAATCAGTGTTTCCAGCCATACAAACAACGATATTAAATGCCTTCAACTACGTCCGTGAAGCCAATGGTTTACCACTATGTATGAAAGATGTATTATTCAAATTTATAGGCAAGCCCAACAAAGATACAACAACTGTCAACAATTACCGCCCAATAGCCTTGATCCCAACCATTTCAAGATTACTGACCAAAGTTATCACGAATAGGCTACAACCAATTTTCAACAGGATCGTCAGTAAAGATCAACAAGGTTTTATCAAAACAAGATCTTTACCCAGCAACATGCAATGATTAAAACAGCTTGACCATGGTATTTCCTCAACTAATGCAGAAGGGGTTGTATTACAATTGGACTTTCAAAAGGCATTTGACAAAGTCAGTCACTCATATCTCAAAGATAGATTAAA
>JAKTRY010000214.1:0-35897 GCA_030579935.1 Ambrosiozyma cicatricosa | reverse complement strand
TTCCGGTGTGCAATTATTATTGGTGATGGGTTGGTATTTTGTAGTTGGGATAATGTTGGTGTGGGATGGGAAGATTATCGCTGCTTTGGAATGATGTGATAGTGTGTATTGGTAGTGATGGTGTTGTTGGAGGTCTGAATTGACATATATGACGTCTGATTCAGAGGTTAGACAGCATTCTTGGAGAAAAAAAAGAAAGTTTGTTGAAGAGAGGAAAAAGAAGTAAATAAAGAGTTGAGTTTTGAAAAGGGGTTAATGGTTAAACCTTGGATATTAAATGATACATACCTTGTTCCAGATTTCATAATTCAGTGATTTTTGGTTGGATATTTGGTGCTTTGAGCTGATTGTAGACTTGTTCAGCTGTCATGATTGCCCTCCTGTTATTAGCACCAATGGGGGTGTGAGTGTCTTCTTCAGTGTTCATTGAATCTTGTAGCTTGCGAATCCGGAGACCCAATTGAGAGGTTGGAGCTGGCCCTCTAACCTGAACTTGTTCTCTAAAGAGCTTTTCAGCTCCCTTGATTTCATTTGTGTTTTGTTTAGTAGCGGCTTCCGAGTAGGTTTCGATCATTACATTGTTCTGCATCTGGCTAAACTCTTTTCAAACTCTTTTTCAAATTTAGCATCGATATCAGATTGTGTGGTAAATTTTGGATTTTTGCAGTTCAGATGGTGATGCCCGTTGCCGTGACAGTTTGAGCATTCTTGTGCCAGTGGGCACTCAATGGTGATGTGTTCTGTTGATCTGTAGAAACGGCAGAAAGACATTCTTGTGATGGTGGAGACGTTGATTTCTTGGAAGGTCTACCATTTCTTCTGGTTCACTTAACATGGCTCTGTAATGTGGGATCACGAATGGTTTTCTGTTGGGGATTCTTGTAGTACCATCTTTCTTGACATGCATCAAAATTTGTACGTTGAAAAGTTTGGTGTCAGTTCCGAATTTTGTCATTGCTGGCAGTGATGGCTTCTTAATCGCAATTTCAGTGAAGTGTTTTTGGGGGAAGAGCATTTTGATAATACGGCCCAATGAAAAATAAGACTTGTTTGGAACCAAGAGAGAAAAGGTGGCTATGTCGGTTCTATCAGTTAAGTTGATTTCTTCAACCGTGAATGATAGATTATCACCATATGAATATGTGTGGCTTGTAATTGCTGTAATTAATTCTTGGTGTATTTGTAGTCAGTGACGGGCATATCCAAATCTTTTGCGGTAGGGGTCACTAAATAGAATTGGCCTTCGGAGTATTTGTCTCCAATTGGGATAAAAGTCAGTATGGAGTTTTCTGACTCAGCTTGTCTGTCGATGTTCCAGTCACCCAAGCATTATGTGATTTGATCACGAGATGGTGGGTTGTTTGAATCGGAGTAGTTGATCTTGATTTTGGTTCTTCCCACGAATGAGCCATCGTTACGATGAACATTATATTGATTCTTCAATTCAGGATTCAAGCCAATGTGTCTGATGGTTTGGTAAACTTTGATAATACCTTCTGTGGAGATGTGATTTTCAAGTCATCTGCCATCGATTTCTTGGACTTCTTGTCTGGGGGTTGGAGATGTTGTTTTGGCGGCAATTGGACCAAGTATCCATAGATTTCAAAGTTGAAGAAGGTTGGGTTGGAGTTGGGTTGTTGTCAACTGGTGAAGGTTCACTTGTTGACGTGGAGTTTTGATCAACCCTAGAGTTTTGGTTGGGAACGGATGCAGTTTGCTCAGAGGCTCCTTGCTGATTTCCAGGTACCATGGTACCTTGTCCTCAGCAGAATGACTTTCAGTTGTGGATGTAGTTAAATTTTTTATGCTCTAGTATATACGTAGAGGCACAAAACAATTTTTTTTTGCTTATATTAGTTTAACGAAAACTAAAGATAAGTTAAGTAAGTGAAAAGATAAAAAGGTATAATTGCATATATATGATTATTTTCAATATCAGTACCGCGCGTTACCGTATACACTATATATTCAGAAGCTCAATTATGTCGCTTCTACGAAAAATCATAACTTCATATCTCGTCGATCATCACAATCATCCCCGAAATTAGTTAAAATTCATATATAGCTCCTTTTAATTATATTAAAGTTTCCTAAACATTGGATTTTTAGTAAACCATGTAAAAAAAACACACACTAGATATTTCGTCAATATTAATCTTTTTTTTTAATTTAAACCTATATAGCTTTCAGAGGAAACAAGTTCTCTTTTTTTTAGATTAAGGTCGAAAACCCCTGTGATATTTTTTTTAACCTATATATAGTTCAGGGGAAACAAGTTCTCTTTAAAGATTAAGGTCGAAAAGCCCTGCATGTGATCGTTCTTAGTCCCGATCTGTCATGAGACTGTGGTTTATAGCTGGTTTTTTGGACTTAATTATTTGACAAGTTCTGTAAGTAATTTTGAAAGTTACAACCATATATATATATACTGCATGTATATAGAAACTTATTTTTAGTTAAAACTTAATACCATATATATATGAAGGAAGAAATTGGCGAAACAAATATTTAGAAAAAAATAAAAATTGTAGCAAACAGAATTTGAAATATCAACATGTGCATGATACATGTGGAGCAAACAAAATCATGCACAGGAGATTAAAATTAGAAAATTATAACAATCTAGCAAGTAGTGAACGCTCCTAAATTTCAAACAAAGGAGAACAGCAGACTCTAGAAAAAATAATGGAAACAACAAACCAAATATCGCTAATACGTTGAAAGCTTCAAACCGATACAGTGTTGATATGTTGGCATACCTTTAATTATAAAATGGCACCAGCATTGCTTTGAACATAAGAAGCAACATCACCAGCATCCTTCAAAGAGTACTGGTATTCCATAGAAAGTGTTGTGGAGTCAATGCTGTCAGAGGCACTACCAAAGTCATTACCAGATGCTTGAGCAGAACCTTCACCATCGACAGAGTACAAACCCTTGGAAGAGCTACCAGCAAACACATTGTTTTCAACCAAAGCCTTAGCACCCTTTCTGATATTGATACAGTCACTCATGTTATCATAGTAGTTGTTGTAGATGTGGCCAGTGCCGAATCTTAATGATGGGCCTCTGGAGTTCAAGTTCTCCCAGAAGTTGTACGCGTAGGTGACAGTCAAGTGACCGGTATCTTCAGAACTGTTGCTGTCAGAATGACCAACCAATGATGTCTTTTCATGATCGTGGAAGTGAACATAGGAAACAGTGACGTAATCACAAGCATGGGTGATATCGATTAAACCATCATAGTAATCTTTACCGTGATCTTGATCAGAAGAAAGATCCAAGTGGTCTAACCAAACATTTTGGGACTTTTGAACACGGATAGCATCAGTACCGACAACCTTACTAATAGACAAATTTTGAATGATAACGTTCGAAACGCCTTTGATAGACAAACCAATGTTGGTCAAACTGGCACCTGACTTACCAATGACTGACTTATCACCTGAAACAGTAACGGTATCACCAGAACCAGAAATTGCACCACTAACATAGATAGTCAAAGCACCATCTTGAGCACAGTAAGATGACAACTCTTCCAATGAGGTGGCAGTAACACTTGAACCGGAAGCACCACCGGTGGTACCACCGTTCAAAGAAGCATAACCAAACACACTACCTGATGTTCCACTTCCACTGGAAGAGCTAGAAGAACCACTGGAAACGACTGATGAGCCAGTGGCAGCAACAGCAGCGGCAGTAGAAGCCTTGGCAGCAGTTGAAGTAGCCTTACTTCCTTTCGTAGTCTTAGATTTCTTGGTTTTAGTTGATTTGGTGGAAGTAGCATCTGAGTCAGAACCATCATCACTATCATCACCGGAAGATGTGGCAGTTGGAGAATAGTCATCAGTTGCAGTAGTTTTGGTTTTGGTACTTTTTGTCTTTGTGGCTTTTGTAGTCAAAGAAGAGGAATCATCATCGTCATCATGACTTGCCAATGGCATAGCAGAGACAACTGCATTGGTTGCTAGAAGAGCCAAAGTTATAGTTTTAGCCAAAGAAGGAAATAGCATTTTGTTTTTGAGCGAATGGAAATATGGAGAAAATGAGTGTGAGGTTGATGATGTATACTGATAATATAGGCGAAACAAGAGGTTAGAAATCAGAGATCAAGATGAGATACCCTTTCCTTTTTATATCAGTTTAATGGGAAGTTCAATGTTGATCATACAAGCCTTTTCATTAAGGTTTGTAGGCCATAATTGTCAAGTTTTTCGGTGGCCACTGGTTAGGGACCAACAGGGTACATGCACCCCGAAACGTATATTCACGGACATAGATCGGTTCGGAAGTTGTATAAGTTATGATTCTTGTTCAAAACAAAGAAAAGTGTATCAGATTTCCAATGATCTAAATAGTTTTCAAGGACGTTATGCCAATTATAGACAAAAAACTACGCACCGTGCGGGTGTTCAGCATAGAAAAATGCAAGTTGTATGTGTATCCAGACCCTGGAGGGGCTAGGACTGTGATTCAGGGTTTCGTTGCATGTATCAAAGAAGCAGGGATTGCAAAATTGGGAATAAAAAAGGAAACGACTATGTTTGATCTTCAAAGGTGTCAATTGCTTTTAAGCTTATTCATGGCGGACTTTGTGAGTTGTGAATTATGGGTCGTGGCCCTGCATGTAAAGAACAACCCTGTTCCCGTTGAGTAGTATAGACCCTTCTTCACATCATGGGCTGCACTCAAACAATAAAGTTGATGAACTCTGGTCAATTGGCGGGATTCAAAAATCAATAGAATTGCTGCTGTCAATGCGTAGATGTAAGCCCTCAGTCTTTAGTATACCTCGGTACCTGCGGCATATGCTTTGTTGAATTCCATTCTGAAGCTGTTCACCCAATGGGCGTCATAGTTGAAACATGAACGTTGCAAGGCGTAGGTGTAGTCTTTTCCACGTTAAACATTCCAAACAATCATATGATTATACTAAATGTCTTTTGATTATTTGTGTTGCCTGAGATTAATAAATAGTTGATTTGTCGTATGAGGAGTCAGGATATATGCCAGTTTGTCTGTGAATAGGTGATTTGAATTTTGGATGACGTTATACTCTGTGATAGAGTTAGCTATGTATATGTTGTTGAGAGGAACAGGTTGCTTTTTCCTGGACTTGATTGACAAACATGATATGTGTGTTATTCAAAATTTTATTGAATGAAGAACTTAGTGTATTCCAGACCCAACCCATTTAATTGGATTCTAAATCCTTTGACGCAAAATACTTTAAAACATCTCAGAGAAAAACTGCGACACATAATTTGAAGTGGCGGTACATAAATGTGGCTATACAAGATGGTGAAGCACTCCGATTCGTATAGGTAGGTTGAAGTATAGCAGCTTGCAAGTGCACCACTACAGTAAGAATCAATTGATATATTGCTCTTGGAATCTTTATGGTGTCCCAATGACACATGAGGAGAAAACTTTCCATGAAAAAACTTTCCAACTAGTTGACCAAGCCGAGGTTCCTGTTTTTGAAACCGTAATTCATTTCTCTCGGTAACGTTGAGTTTCCAAGAAGTATACAAATACAAGACTGATGGTATAATTTGATAAATAATTTGAACATATACAGGATATATAACTCACATCAATTACGTTTGAATAGAAAAATGCTGACTTGGTTTTGGTTTCCGCAATCCAGCCTGAAATCAATTTCACGACCACGGGAAGAAAAGCATACTTATGACCTGTAAGAATAGAATTATAGCATTTGCAAGGCGGTAAACTTATAGCTTTTATCATGTTATAAGGAAATCATTTCTTGCACATTCAAAAGCCTGGGTTTGCAACAATATGGTTTGGCAAAGTTTCATGAGATTTCATAACCACTCTTGATTGTTATGCCAACCTAGTCGACTTAATCTCAATAGAAGGTCAATATAGTTGGAAAATGACCCATCTTAGGCAATTTGAACGGACACAGAGACGGCAGCTAACCAGGATATAAATTTCTTGGATCTAGCAGTATCCAGCTTTGGAGTTTGGTGGTAAAGATTTGGTCCGGTCTGGTAATTTACCACCACATGTTACAATAGCGTCAACATTGATTGCAGTATTACTGCCAGTAGATCATATTCCAGTGCCACTTGTGAAAGTTTTACCAATGGTTCTCGCTTGATAACTCTGACTTGAACGACCAAAAATCATGGGGGTCAACAACAAGTATAATTAAACAAGCATCAAATAATTGTAGCTAAGCATCTTTGATCCATTAGGTTCTTCAGTGACTTCAACTGAGGTTGAGCGGGAGGAGGGTAAAATCTTTTAATAAAACAGTTGTCTGTGATGATCTGGATACAGATCCCCACTAACCCCACAACAGCCAGTTACACCTGAGTCATCTGAGCATTTGAATTTTATTGATAACGACCTTAAATTCATAATGAATGCTCCATAATGTATTTTGAGAAGTTGACAAAGCTGAGATGTTGTGACCGAGTACGTCTGTTCATGTTTCATAACAAACATTAGAAGGTAGACCTTATGGATATCTGTACAAGCTAGCGTCTTCATTCAGGTGTGTTTTTGTACAGATCTGGAATGAGTCATCGTACAACCAGTAGGTTTCTGAGTCTTCACAATATTGTTCATTGTAGGCGATGCTGTAAAATTGTATTGTATCATGCCAGCTTCGGGTATATCATTGATGGTACTGCTGTGTAAGCCCTCAATGACATTGTTGTCGTTGATCATTTGGTGGTTGAGACCTGTCCATGTGATACTTCCAACCTAAGATGATTTAATCATCATTCAAAGTTTGTATGAAACCCAGAACTCCCTCTTCTTCGATACTATCACCAGAGTATTCGAAAGAGGAAATCACAGTCTTTGTTTCACTAATTACCAAACATATTCCCAATTCTTTATTGATTGGAGTTTGATTGACTTTTTTGGACATGTATGACTTTGATATTACCAAACGAGTGGCTAATTTTTTCTGTAAGACATTTAATGGTGGTATAACATGTTGATTTGAGATATGAAGCAGGGATCGGAATACATTCCTGTCTGCACATCCAACTGTTGTTGGATTATGAGATTGATGTTCACTCTCTGTTTCTTCTGGAACCGTATCCAGCACTTTGAGTTGGAAAATGAATTGGCCTTTAGTCACATGACTTGCAATGAACGTCAGGTTTTTTCAAACAAGTCTTCGTTGGTGGTTATCCTAGACGCAACAAGTCAAGAGTAGAATGACTAATATCGACACCAGATTCCTTTAAGATTGTATCTAAGCTGAAAGGCTCCAAACCATTAACATTGATCCAACGAAGCTTGGACAATCCGGGTCTTATAGACAACATGGATTTCAATTCATTTCTTGATTCTTGTATCTGCTCATTAAAAAGATTTTCTGAATACCGTATACCAATTTCATGAATGGAGCTTTGACAGAACAGTTGTTCATTGTACATGGATATTCTGTCCATCTTAAATCCAGTTGATTCAACATCACAAACGGTAACTGTACATCCAAAGTTGAACAAGTTATGGTGTTTTGTAGTTAAACACCTTTCAATTTCGAAAATGGCATTATGGCCATATTTTTCTTGTATCTTGGATGGAGGTTCTTTCTAAATGTAGTAGAACGCTCATATATATGAGCATCAAGTGCATCAAACTCGATGGTTTCGACTTCCTTCTTAGGCAAGTCGGAATTCAATTTCAAACTAGAACTGCAGTTATCAGTGACTGATTTCAACAAGTGCTTATCACCCTTGAAGTCATGTTGTTGATGGCCTTTGTAAATCGATGAAATCCTGTGGTAATTATCCCACATTCCATGAATATTATTGAAATTCTTTAGTGCCTGAGCTGGAGAATTGAGGAGATGTGTATCATAGACTTTTCTTTCTGAGTCCACTGCTAAGATCCAACTGTCATCATTCATTATTGGAAGAAGATGGGTGTTGCTCATAATTGTTAACTTGTATCATCATTTACTGAGTATCACTGGTATTATACACCTTGGAAGGTTCAAAGTAGTAAGTAGTCAAATTGGTGTTCACTCACCATTCACCTGCAAAGGGCTCCAAATTTGGGTTTTTCTGTTATGCAATTTGAGTCAGCATCTGCGGGCCGCGTTCACTTACACCAAGAACTAAGCGCAAGGTTTGATTTTGCCGGCTTGTGGAACGAATTCTATGATTCCAAGCTGTCCAGTCCCTGTTCTTTCTGATAGTTCGACGAAAACTACTAAAGGAAGCATGATTCCTCTGACACTTAGTAACCAATGATAATGTGTATCGTTTGTTTCCATACAGTTTCACACAGCAACAGCAATAACCACAACAATAAGTTTGACTATGTCAAATCTAGGTAATGTTGGTGGTGATGGTGGTGGTGGTGTTCCATTCGACGACACAGAGAGAAAAGTTTACGATACTCATGATTCAAAGACTCCAGTTCAAGCACTTTTACAGGATTACAACAACATTGATCGGATGTGGGATGATTATCGCAGAATATCATCTGCTCACAGGTTGAATCGTCAGCTTGCATCTTCTCATAGTCACAAACAAGATAGTTCAAAGTTGAGTTCAAAAGAAGTTTTACAAACTGAGACCGAATCAAACAATAACACAAAGATAAATGTGGGTACTCAAGAAAGTCAAAGTGTCATACCAGATTCAGAAGACACTGCTCATGCCCAAAGCACAAATTCTCAAAAGGAACAGCAAAAAATCAATCGCTATGATATGAAAGAAATCGGGGACGGTTTGAAATCAAATGCTTCTGCCCTGTTTAACATTGGTGGTACAGTTACTGTGTGCGATATTGAACCAACAGGCTTTAAATTGGAAAGAATTGGGATGTATGATGAATCCTCGTTTCAACAAAAACCAGGTTATGAAGTAGGCACAAGAGAATCATTCAATGAACGGTTACAAAAGTCCAGAAAAGATCTCCAGTCAATGCTAAATTCAAGACCTGATTGGTCAAAACTTCGTTGGATCAATGCTAATGGAATTGAACCTTTCACGTTGGAAATGATTCTGAAGGATTGTGATGTTAATGTTAGCCATTTTAAATCTCAGCTTCGTGTTTCTAGGTTGACCAACAATGATAAAAATCATGAACGTGATTTAACGTTTGTTTCAAATGAGATATCTGATGAACAGTTTATTTTCCAGTTGAAATCATTAGGAATGATTCCTAAGAAATCAGACGATGTATATGATATCACGAACTTGGTCAAAGAGAAAAGCGGATCCCACTGGGGTAAGATTCAGTCTATACTTCATCACCCATATCCTGTGGTCAAAAATTTGTCTTCTACGGTTCTCCCACCAATAAGTGCTAGGCTTCAAGAATATGCAAGAAACCATCCCGTTAGATTAGGAGCTTCAAACAGATGGGACAAAAGCAACTTGAAAGATGAACTGGGGACATTCTTGGTGCTCAATGAATCCAACACTGTGATATCATTTTTTGAGTACTCAGGTGATCGCATTGAAAGAGAAGTGGCTCTACGATTAATCAAAACGTTGAAGCAGCATCGTACTATAGGTACCAATTCATCATCCTTTTGTCAATATCTTGCGTTGGAACTAACAGGTGACTACCAGAAAGTGTTAGATTGTTACAGTGACATGGTTTCCTTATTGAGATCTTTGTTTTTCAACAATCTCTCAAATAGCGCTTCAGTTAAGGATCTAGAACAGTTGTATTTCCTATCTGACGAGTTATCATACTTCAAAGTTTACCTGCAACTTACTTTTGCTAACTTAACGAAAATGTCCAATAATTTACCAAAACAACATGGAAGAGACGTTCAAAGGATCCATCACAAACGAATCAACCAGTTTGAAATCAAAATCAATGACGTGGATCGTATGTTACAGTCAATTGAAAACTTGATTGATCTTGGATTTAATAAGATCTCAGTCAGCACCAATCGTTCTATGTCCATCTTGGCTTATATTTCATTGGTGTTCTTGCCTCTTTCCTTTTGGACCAGCTACTACGGAATGAATTTCGACTCCATTGCCAACACTGAGGAAAAAGTTTGGGTGTTTTGGGCTATATCGATTCCTTTCACCATTGTGGTTATGTTGTTGGCTTTGTATAGGTCGTATGCTGGGTATGCTAGAAAGCTGATATTGACTATTTGGTCATATTCAGTCATGCGTTTGAAAGTTGCAAAGCAAAATGGTAAGAATAGAGTAGCTCGGAAGTTGAGAAAATATAAGCACTAGATGCTGTGTTAGTAAGGTTTTTTGATATTCCTAGCTTCTTTTGTATATCTGAATTAAACCTCTTGTATTTTGAGAGAGTCATTGGGAAAGTAAAAACATTTTAGTATGACGACCACACATGATATAGCACATAAATCCTTCAATTGGTTTTGCCAATACCCGCCTCACCCGTTGGAACTTGGCGGTTTTCTGGGACTGGTCCGACTGGCCATCTGGCCTGGAACCTGGGCGGTTGGGCACTGTTTCCTGTTGTACTTCTGATTTTCCTAGTTCAATTAACCAGGGTGCCCTGGGCATGGCCTTTCAAATCTTTAGAAAACAACAAACATGTTCTACAGATACATTACGAAAAAGAATCCAATGATGACTGCATATTAACTGGTATAACAACATCAGCTATAGAAAAGCTCATATTGCATAGATCACAACTTACAAGAGATGACAACGAAGGTTCCACTTGATTTTTTTGGTGAGCCATTTGATGATATTGAACCAAAGGTGTACGATTCACATGACCCAAACTCTCCAATACATGCATTGGTTCGTAACAGTCATGGAATGTGGACAAACTATTTTAGAAGTCAAGCTGCTGAAGTTGAGAGTTCGTCTGTGGTGGACAAACCAAGTTCTGAAAGTCTTGCAAACGATGATGAGACTGGTTTGAATACGAATACTGGAAGCTCTAATACAAATGATAATAATTCATGGGATGGTATAAACAGCATTGATGTAGATATCGATGAGATCATGGAAGGCTTACGTTTGAAAGATCATGAATTTTGTTCTAATGTGGGTTGTACGGTGACGGTCTGTGATATCGAACCTGCAGGATACAGACTGGAAAGAATATCCATGTACGATGAAAGAGCTTTTGATTTCTATGAGAAGGGGAACAAATCCAAACTTGTAACCAGGATCAAGTTTAAAAAAAGACTGGTCAAATCACAGAATCATTTGGAGAGAATGTTAGATACATTACCAGGCTGGTCAGAGATACGTTGGGTCAATGTTAACGGATTGGAGAAGTTTAGTTTGAAGTTGATTTTGCAAAAATTTGGAGTCGACTTAGGTCATCTTGAAACTCAATTAGGTATCTCCAGATTATCGGCAGATGATGTAACGTTCATATCAGGTGAAATTTTTGAGGACCAGCCGACATTTCAATTAGAATCTTTAGAGGGCGATACGAAACATACTTTCAGAGAGTGCCCTCCGGGATATTATACGTTGAGATCACAAATTCGATCTATTTTTGGTAAGGATGATGATTACAAAGATGAGAAGAATGAAGAACTAAATGATAACAGATCAGAGTACCCGAAAATCCCCTTTTTAATGTTAAGTGAACAACTGGAACAGGCTGCTAGTGTGAATGCAATTCAACTTGGAGACAGATACAATAACCAAAATGTGGTTTTTGTCCAGAAGGACCTGGGTACTTTTATTTTACTTCGTCAATCAAACACCGTGATTTCATTTTTCGAGCATTCTGGAGAAAGAATTGAAGAAGAAGTTGTTCTTCGTTTCATGGAAGCTTTGACTGAAAACCGTACCATAAACACCAACATCTCTTCATTCTACCAATTTCTAACACTGGAATTCACCAAAGAGTACTCATTTGTGCTACAATGCTACATCGAAAAAGTGTCTTCTTTGAGAACAAGTTACTTCACCAATCTATCAGAAACCGCATCAGTCATGGATCTCCAAAAACTGAATTTCCTAGCTGAAGAAATCCGAGACCTACAAGTATACCTATCCCAAGCTTATTCTTCATTACAAGAAATCCAAGACACATTGTCACCAAACGCAACAGGCGGCCAGAAAGACGTTCAAGAAATGGGAATTGCCAAAATCGAGCAATTCAAACTACAACTCGAAGAAACCGACCGATTACTGCAGTCCATTGACGGGCTGGTCAATCTTGGATTTAATAGGATCTCAGCTGGTTCGGATCGTGCTATGTCTATGCTGTCTTACATTTCTTTGGTTTTCTTGCCTGCGTCGTTTTGGACAAGTTATTACGGTATGAATTTACAGGCGCTTTTGAAAGATGGTGCTGGTGTTTGGGAGTTTTGGGCAGTTTCTGTTCCTTTTACTATAGTTTTGATGATGCTTGCTTTCTATAAGTTGGTTTGGGGTTACTCGAAAAAGCTGGCTAATAGTTTTTCGTTTGAATGAAAATCAGGTACGAGTTCAACCTTCAAGTGACTCTGCAATGCATTGTTAAAGTTTTTGTATTATATAAACCGTACACTTAATTTCTAGAGATTTATACTAATAGCCATCACCCTGAGAATCAAATCAGTACCAACATTTATAAACTTCACGTATTGGAAATTTATAATATAAACCTTATCATATTTTTCATCGTAGGAATTCTGACCACGATGAGCATCCTCATGAACAATACTAATTTTCTTTAACTTACCAAGCTCCAAACTAGCCCTCTTTTCAAACCAATCTGGCCAAGGATGTTCATCGACATTTTCAAAACTCCGGCAATCATTTAACTTCTCCAACACCATGTACGGTCCACATACAATACTAGCTTCGTCATTGTCAGTTCTGAATCTAACCATGTTCTCCTTGAATATTTCACCTGAGAAGTAAAATCTAGGAACATTGATAAGCTGACCTGGATCATTGCATGATTTATTATTTTCCTAAATCATCCAGTACACTTCCAATTCATCCAGGAAATTGTATTTTGTTTCTTCACAATACGGAGCAGTACTCCATTCTCTGATTTCTTGATAAACCCAATAAGCATAACTCAAATAGTCTAACGATTTCACCGTACTACTGATTGTTGAAGATTCGGACCTGATTCTGATGATTCATGTTCGCCAACTTTACCAAAATGATAAAAAAAAACTTTCCATTGTCAGACAAAAAAGCTGATTATTATGATATTCAAATGAATTTTGCTTTAGATGGCATATATAATATTTATGGAATTGATTTGAAACCGGATTAGTTGATGATGAGTTTGTAGTGGTATCACTATCAGTGGTATAGGCATTAGACTCATCAGCATCTTCAAGATCTAACAGAATATGAACATATCTGTTAAACTTCTTAGAACTAATCTGTCTTTCTTTCATCAATTAATTCCAGTACACATTTGAATTGAAAGGGATTATCATACTCTTGATGAATTTTTCGTCAGCACCATCATACTGAAAAGCGGGAATCCTCTTGATATTACAATGAACAACCTTACTCAAACTAGATAAGGAATCAAATGAAAAGGTAACAGGATAATAATATAATACACTAATCAAATCAACCATTGTATTACCTGTGCTTAAAGGGTGTTGAACCAACTGACGAAGAGTTTCAAAACAACTGTCTTCGTTAAATTCACCACCGTTATCGTTTATCTGCTGCACATGTATTGAGTTTTCATCTAGTGGGCCCATCTCATTATTCAAAAACTTAGAGATGTGACTATCAAACACTGGATTCTTGAACTCCACTGTCTTATATGTCTTCTGTTCAAAGGATTTTGTGTAAAAGGCATCTCTTGGATGAAACATAAATGGTACAGGGTGCATCTTACACGGTGATGAACGTCCTGAATCCAACTTAGGTATTTTGGCCAAATATCTAGTAATATAGCATGTCCTCTGGCAATAAACTTCAAACTCTCTTCAACTGTACCCGATAGGTCACGTTCCTTGGGTTTCAAACATCTAAAAGCTCCATACATGTTTGGGAAATGAGAATAGAATTTCTTAACATCAGTGCTAGTGGATTCAGACAAAAACATCATCAAATCCTTCTCATACAACGCGTTCATTTCTTCTATATCAAAAGCAATATGTCACCATCCTGATCCAATACCAAGTTCGGTTTCAATGCAGAAGCAGAAAAAAAAGTGGAATTAGAATCGATTCTCACATAGTTAAACTCTCGGCCGTCACGAAATGAAGAGTATGTGGTCCCAGGTAGTGTTGGATTTTTTCAAAAACTGTGCCAACTTAGCAAATGTATTAAGATCATTCCATTGCTACTCCCAAGGAGAGAAACAATTGTCTGCATGAACAAAATAACGAATGAAATCAATGTACTGGTGTCCAAATACTCTGCAGATCGGAGTGTCCTACATGCAAAGTGCAAGGCGTCCATGGCTTCAAATAGTTGTTTTGGTCAATGAATCTCCTTGAGGAGTATCTCTGTGGGGAAAAGATAGATCAGTGTTGCCATTGGTGTTGTGAAAGTGTTGAAGGTATGCTGTTAAAATAGATAGAGAAATGGATCGTGTATTGTTCTTCTAATTCTGATTGAAGAAAGTGGAAAGTATGTCCTGGAGTGACAAATAGACCATTTGGTAAACCAGTCATCTTGACTGATCAGTGATTTCTCATATCTAGTGTTTGATCCAATTGGCAGGGGACTCATCAAAAGGAAAAAGAGTCTCTATAAACAACTGTAGCATTGACAGCAGAAACATCGTTCTGGCAATTATATGATAGCACTTGAAAACTAACAATATGTGGCCTTCCTATTTGGCGTTACCTTGTTGAATAAATTCTGATGTTGGACGATGTTGATATGGCGACGCTTTAAAGTGTTAATTATGTATCATTCTTGTCAACTGTGGGTTCTATGATTTGAAAACTAATTGATATATTCTGTATTGAGCATTTTGATTATATTCGATGTACACGATTCAACATATTGAAAAAGGTGGATAGCTTCCAATTGTGTGGCATATTGGCAGTTCATTCTATCGGACCGTTGTCTATAACCTTACGGGTAAAACTTAAGCGAAATTTTGATTGTTGTGTGAGGCCCCGATAACAGCTGCACCCAAGACTGACTCCAAGATACCAAGGCATGTTTCAACCCAGGTAATTTAGGCAGTCTTTCTCACCAAATCACCAAAACAAGATTCAAACAGAAATAGAGTTGTAATGGGTATCTTGAAACAACTTGAATTGCAATCATCGGACCATCAGCACAGCTATGTCTCAATAACGAAACAACTACCATTAGAACTACGTCAAGAAATTCTGGCCTTATCTTTGAGGTGGGTCAAACTAGACGATGATGAAGACTCTGCAATTTTGGTAAACCACAAAAGAAGATCAAACAGCAAGAATAGTCATAGTCACACCAATTATAATCAGTCAAAGCAAAGCTCAAATTCAAGTTCAGGTTCAGATACAAGATCAGTTTCAGTCTCTGCGAGTGAAAACCAGAATCAAAGATGGAGTTATTTCCAAGACGTGTTTGATTTTATTGGACCAAGAAGCAATATGGATGTGGTTTGCTGTTTTCTTCATCTTATGGTCAAACTGCAACTCACGAATGATGTGTCGATTAAATTCAGTGTTGCATTGGATCGAATCATAGAAGAAGAAAAAAAATCTTCAACTGAACATGAACCTGACTCAGAACCACCATCTCAAAACTCGTTTCTGAAATCATTTACTAAATTTCAATTTAAATCATTACAATTCAGTGGCTACTTAGTTGACTCCAGAACCAATGAATCATTTATCTTAATGAGAGAAATCATAGACATGCTGATAACTATACTGAACCCGGAACACGTCTCGTTGAAACTATCAGGAATGTCAATCTTACCAAGTTTACAGTGGTCGAACTACATAACAGAAATATATGATTTGAGATCAGGAGATTTGAAGATGTTGGTTGAAAAACTACCCCGTTTTAAGAAACTCAAGATGGTGAACGTTAACAAAAAAGCCTTTTCTGACTCATTTGATCTGTATCAACTTGATCAATTGTTATCTCATCCAACCATTGAAAAATGTATCTTTGCTCCAAGTGGTCCATTACCATACTCGATTCAAGTTGACTTGGTCACATTGGTTTCCAAAATGGACTCCAAATTAGAACTTCATTTGGCCAATTTCTTCTTACCTTTAGACAACTCAACTTTCACATTACTCACAAACGCCACAAAAATCACAGACTTCAATCTCGTTCCTAGACTAATGTACACCACTGCTGAATTCACCCAATTCAACTTGTTTGCCAAGATGGACAACATTAAAAGCTTACACGTTAAGATCCCTGACATTCGAGATGTCGTGTTACGTAATGATACAGTTGAAGATTTGAAAATCACATTCACTTATTGTTCCAACATTGATTTGTCTGGGTTGACTCACCTACGTTATTTGAACTTTGAATCGCAGGGTCTTCAACTGGACCAAGATACCATCAACACCATTCCTGAATCAGTGACGAGATTGGAATTCAATACTAAGATCGGAAAACAATTGTGGGTTGACTCCATTGGTTTGCCTCACAAACTGCTACATTTGAGCTGTTTACCGGATCAACTACCACTATTCCAACTCAATTCATGTTCATATATCAGGTTCTTGGCATTATACATGACTCCAATATCAGAAGACAATGAAATATGGAACTACATCCCAAACACAGTCTCTTTTCTCAAACTCTCTTTCAACCCAGAAGCAAACGACCACTCGACAACGACTGTGCTAACAACAACCCCAACATCTCCAACTACAGCAATCGCAAACAAGGCGAAACTAGCAGGAATAACTATCCCTTCTAAGATTCCACAAATCGACCTCCAACTATGTTTCAAAGGTCTCCTTTTGCCAGAATTCACCAACTTCAAAATCATCTATATTAACAGTGACGAACCTCAATGGAGTGAACGTGTAGCGAAGCATTCTATCCATGATCGATTCGTTAGAATCAATTTGAGTGCAGAGACTACAAAAGTGAGAATCATAACTAGTAAAGTTGACGATATTTTGGTTTGCTGTCCTGATTATTGCATTGCTGGTTTAGATGCATGCGTTGTTTCTGATAGATTTGCTTCTGGATTTGAAAAAATGAATACTAGGCAGGGTGTCTTATTTGTGAGAAGGGCTATTGAGAAACATCAGGGATATCAGTATTTCTATTGATTGATACATTTGAGTGATTTTTTTTACTGATCAGCTAGGTTCAGCTGTTCCTCCTCCTTCTTTTTTCTTTTTATCACATGTTTTACTACGTTTTTTTCTTGAATTGTTATACTTTATTTAGTTGTAAATCTGGTTCATCTTGAAGGTATTAAGTGCTTTGCCTCTTTTTTCTAACAATTTCTTTTATATATGCATATTACTTTTTTATATACTCATCGAAATCTCTCACGTACTTTTATTCCCTTTTCTCGAGGTCCTTAAGCTGCGATCCAAACTTGAAATATTGTTATAGATCATCATGCACTTTGTCAGAAGCATTGTAATCCATATGCAGCTCTTCCAATTTGATGACCGAACTCGGAATATACATCAGAAATATGATTTCGAAATACACCTCAAGACATCATGACCATCAACAAAATCAAATATCGATCTCGGGGCCTACAGTTCTCTCTCTCTCTCTTTCTTGAGTCTCGCTCAGCTAGTCCCTTACAGCCCACCATCGGGGCCCAGTCCTAAACGGCTAAACCCGCCAAGGCTCAAAGGCGGCCCCAAATTTTTCAATTCTGATCGATTTCTGCATGGGTCAAGCTTGGAATATTGTGAATTGTACATCAAAAACACCTCTGATTCATATGAAAGATGACTTTTCAATAGACCATTGGCGGCATACTAGCAAGCCGATATCGCTGACCAAAATGACGTCGGGACTCGGAAGGGATACTGAAAACGAGCCAGAGTCACTCATCACTGTGGCTGGCCGGTCAGTAGTCCGACAGCGGAGAAGCTGTCTGCTACACAGCGGACTCTTTGCGCCGAAATTGAGTCAAAGACGATTAAGACACACCTGTAAGGAGAATCAGAGAATAAAGAGAACAAATTTTTTGAAGACATATAAGTACCCAATTGATCCATTTATGCTGGCCTGGGACACTTGTAGCTGGGTGATGTTTCCATCTTTACCCAGCCAAGTACTACAGAATTCCAAAGAGAAACGAAAGAAACGAAACCAAAGGTACATCAATCATTTTTGAATCAAAATTTGTGCTGTCTCTATCCAAAAAGCAAAAACAGGTATATAATCATCCAGATTCCATCTTATTTCTTAGTTTATCCTGATTTCTGTCTAGTTGACATCTCTGACTGTTCATTTTGCAACTACCGTTCGTACTAGTTCATGTTTATGGAATCAATTAAGGGCAGTCAATCCCAACCAATTATCGCTCCAGCCATTTAAAGATTGATCAAGTCGAAGTCCAAATCCAGGTTTACTTTCAAAATGCCAACTAAATTGGATATTCCCTTGCCATTAAGATTGCAACAGCACAGTGAGTCAACCCTGTCATTGCCTTCTACAGTTGAATACCTGACAGCAGATGACACAGCAGAAGCTAAGAACTCAACTGATATAGTGAACACCAGATTTTCAATAGGACCTAATCCACAACCAGTTGAAGCATTACCCCCAACTAAGGAGAAGGAAAGGGAAAAAGAAATAGATGATGGTATCTTTCAAAGAGACATGACACCAAGTGATGAAGACGACAGCAACCAGAACAGCAAAGAGAGCATCAACCACTTAAACAGACCATTTACGAACAACAGCACAAAAAGCCCAAAACAA
This sequence comes from Ambrosiozyma cicatricosa, assembly GCA_030579935.1. Taxonomy (NCBI): domain Eukaryota; kingdom Fungi; phylum Ascomycota; class Pichiomycetes; order Pichiales; family Pichiaceae; genus Ambrosiozyma; species Ambrosiozyma cicatricosa. The sequence continues at coordinate 17,139 of JAKTRY010000214.1, read as the reverse complement.
GAAGCACTCGAAAGAATCAGATCCATACCACCACCAACTGACGATGACCCAATGTATGACCGATTCTCTGAACTGCAAAAGACAATATTTGTGGCAATTGTCTCATACACATGTTTCCTATCCCCTATCTCCAACTTGGCTTTCGTTCCAGCTATCCCTGAACTAGCAGCAGACTTAAACACAACAGCAACGATAATCAACGCGTCCAACGCAGTCTACGCCATAGGAATGGCCATCTCACCTATTCTTTTGGCACCATTAGCCAATTTATACGGTAAACGAACCATGATGATCTGGTGTGCCATTGGGTTCACCACATTCACTGCACTATCGGGCGCGTCTCAAAACTTACCCATGTTTTTCATCTTTAGAGTGCTCACTGCCATTGCCGGAACTTCATGTTTCAGTATTGGTGGTTCTATCGTTGGTGACATCAAACGTCCTAAAGAACGTGGAAGAGCAATGGGATGGGTGTTGTTGGGTACTCAGGTTGGACCCTGTTGTGGTCCTGTGATTGGTGGGTTGATTATCACGTATACCAACTGGCGTGTCATCTTTTGGGTTATGACTGGATTAGGTGCCATTGATTTGCTGTTGGTTGTGTTTGTGTTGAAAGAAACGAGTAGAATTGTTGTGGCTCGTGAACTGAAGAAACAAACTGGTAAGACGTTTGTGTTTGTCAGTTATAATCCATTGAGAGTCATCTTTGCTTTCAGATACACGAACTTGATCTTGGCTGGTTTTGTTGCTAGTAGTTTAACTTATAACATGTACGGATTTTTGACTCCTATTAGACAAGTCATCAATCCGAGATTCAATTTGAATACACCTATCTATGGTGCCTTGTTTTATTTTGCTCCTGGTATAGGATACATCTTTGGTTCATTTGTCGGTGGAAGATATGCTGATCACACAGTCAAAAAATGGATGGAGAAAAGAAATGGTGTTCGTGTTCCTGAAGACAGATTGAAAAGTGGGTTAATAGCACAAGGTTTCGTTCAACCTGTTTGTATGTTAATTTATGGCTGGTGTCTAAGATACAGAAAAGGTGGTAAAGCTGTTCCGATCATAGCCATGTTCTTCTGTGCATTTGCTCAAACCATTGTGTTCCCATCTTTGAATGCCTACTGTATCGACTGTTTGCCTGAATTGAAAGGTGATGCCATTGCCTCTAATTATTTTGCTAGATTTATCATCGGTAGTGCCGTTGCTTCGGGTACTTGTTTAGTGCAAATCAATAGTATTGGTGTTGGTTGGTACAGTACCATCAGTGCTTTGGTGTTATGGTTCGGTTTTGCTTGTTACTTGTTGCTTGTCATATTTGGTGCAAAATTGAGAGAACAGGCCAGTAAAGATTTCCAAAAGAGAAAGCAGGCCAATGACAGTAAGGTGTAATTCATATTCTTAATTTTTTAATTTATATAAGTCCAATTGACTTGGGCTATACATTCAGTGTTTTTTCTATCTCGTATAGAGGATTTTGTTTACTGTGAACTGCTAGACAGTATCACGTAATTGATTTTTAATTATTATAATTTATTTGCAAATGTCATAAATCGCATAAATCATAAATAATGAAATACGAAAGTGAATACTAATCGCCGAAAATTGGAATGTGTGCATATCATGTGATGAAGTGCGCGTGACTTTTCACAGCCAAATTCTTTGATTGCCGAAAGCTGGAGAAAATGGCGGTTCAGTATATTAGTTCAAGACAAATTACACCCAAATCCAACTAAAGACCACAACATTAACAGCAATAAATCAGCACTCTCTATCGGAAATGTTGTCATACAGAAAGTCACTCAGTCAACTAGTGAAACAAGTGTCCAGAACTCACCCTTGGGATTGGAACTTGAAAAGACATGCCTCAGTGGTGAACGTGCGTTTCATCCAATCAAAGGCCTCCATTGAAAAAGATGTTTTACAAAGATACAAAGACAAACTAGAAGCTAGAGCCAAAAAAGAAGGGGTTCAATCACCAGACGAACTCAAAGAGAAATACAAAGATGTGATTGAAGAAACAAAACAAAAGTTAAACAAAATTGATCCATTGAAAGAACTAGAAGATTATGAAAAGGCTCAACAATTTAAGAAAAGTTTCACTAAAGCAGCAAAAGAAAGAGGTCCAATTGATCCAAACCAACCTAAAGAACCATTTAAGACTCTGGACTCTTTCTTAAAAGTTGACAAATTGAAAGACTTACAAAAGACAGAGATTGAATTCTTATGGAGAGCAAGATTCCAAAACAAACCAAACTCATTAATCGCAGTTGTTCCAGGTGAAACATTCTCAAGACTATACAAGAACGCCAAACACAACCCAACATTCGTGTTACCACTTCCTAAAGAAAACTCAGATTTGGATTCTGAAGTGCCAGGGGACAAAGCCCATCCACCAATGGAGATCCATTTCGTTCAATGGAATTTTGTCGGTGAAAACACCATCCATGTGTTATTCACATCATTGGCTGAGTACAAGCTTCACAAGGAATTTGCTAGACCACATACAACAATTGCATTCCATGCTGAGCTATGGGCGGATAAAGGTGTCGTGTTGATGAATGGTCAAGTTGAAGATGAGGCTCCTATAACTCTTCCGGAGTCTCAGTTGTTGCTGCTTAATTTACAAAGATTCTATGGTGGGTTGACAGAAGAGACTCCTGCTTCTCAAAAACGTTTAAAGTTGTTGAATGATTTCAATAGGGGTTCCTCAGAGTTCAGTATGGAAGAGTGTATTGTGTTGGCTGAAAGTACTGAAAATTGAGTACGTTAAGATGATGTCTTTTGTTAAAAATTTTATATATTATTACTCTGCTGTATATATTTCAATGAACATTGATTTTTAGATATGCAAAAGGAACTAGTATAGTATAAGATGTAAACTGGAGGAGAACGAAACCATAGAAACGGTGATTTGTTAGTAAAAAAAAATTCAAAAGACGCTTCTAGGACCGAAAAGTAAGACATAAGAAGCCACTCAATTATTGATGTTCATGATGAACAGGCTCGGTTAAATCATGAGGTCGAAAGATGAGTTTTCTAGCACCTTGTTTGTCAAACAACTCATAACCTTCAACTGCAGAACTCAATGGCAATTCCAAATCAACGAATCCATCAAGCAATCCTTGGACTTTCTTAAACACTTCCAAAGACTCATCAAACAAGGAAGCAGCAGGACAACGACCAAATTGCAAGATGATGTTCTTCAGATAACAATCCAAACCTGTAAAAGGCAAATCTGAATGTTGATAGCCGATAGAATTGATAACTCCACCGTGACGAACAATTTTGAAAGCGGTATCCAAGGCATCTTTTGAACCAACAACTTCCAAAACGCCATCGGGTCCTCTTCCATCAGTGGCTTTCTTCAATACCGCATCAGCATCTTCAGTCTTTAAATTGATTGGAGTGGCACCGAATTTCTCGGCAAGTTTTAATCTTTCAGGAACATAATCCACGGCAAACACAGTCTTGACACCCAAAGTCTTAGCTATAATAATAGCCAATAAACCAACTGGTCCACAACCCATTTGCAACTCAACCAAGTCAGTTCTCTGCTCTGGTTCAAACTTATTAAGCAGATTCTTAACTCCAAAGAACGCAGTTGGAAAAATATCACACATCAAAACCAACTTCAAATCAGGGATTCCCTCGGGTTTTAACTTCAACGTGGCATCAGCCAATGGAACCCTAGCATACTCAGCTTGAAAACCATCCAAGGCAGAAGTACCAAACACAACAGACTGGGCACATTTTGAAGAAAGGCCGCTATCACAATAGAAACAATGACCACATTGGGTGGTGAAAACAGCAATGACTTCATCTCCGGGCTTCACTGTCTTCACCGATGAACCAACCGAAACCACTTCAGATATGGATTCATGACCCATGATATAACCTGGCTTGGGTGAGGTTGATCCACGGTATGGATGTAGGTCTGATCCACAAAGACATGCTGCTGTGATTTTGACTATGGCGTCTGTTGGTTCTTGAATTTGTGGAAATGGTCTGTCTTCAATTCTGATGTCTTTGGCACCGTGAAATACTAGAGCTTTCATTGTCTTTGTGGTGGTCGTTGTAGTAGGTGTCATGGTTATAACGGTGGATACTTATGTCAATTGATAAAACTTGAGTTTTCTGGTTTGACTCCGGGTCAGTGACAGAAAGAAAAAGTTGTGGTAAAGTGGGAAGATAATGATTCAAATATCAAAAGTCAGGTCAAGTTTCAAATGGTAATTGAGGAGTTTGTCACTTGTTAAAGGGGGTCCGGTAAAATCGAAAAATAAGTTCAAAGCTCCGGTCTGGATCAAAGTTCATGAGCAAAATCCAAAAACATCTTCTTTTTTAGTGTTCACTATCAGGTAACAGAAAGGTAACATGATTTAGTTTTCACTTCTGGGATAAGTTTCCAACTTCGGGGTAAGGTGATCTCTGAACTCTGGTGCGCTGCAACTTCTGAGAATCTTAGTACTGCCGCCCGAGTGGCTGCTTAGCAGAAGCAATCTTAGCGGTTAAAGCCATTTTCGGTTGCAATGTTCCGCTATATGGGGAACCAATTCATTAAGTGTGCACATGCGTATGCATGGGAAAGATAATTTATGATGGTAATGTAATTGAAAGAATTAAAGAAATACTATAGGGTCAAAAAAAGTAGAAAATTTAAAGAAAATGCCAAACAAAATCAATCTATTTCAGATACCCATAATCTTTTAACCATTCCACAACATCATCTCTATCCTTCTCAATCCAACTAGCCTTACCCTTAATACTATCTAATCCCTGCTTCAAATCATTCTCAACACCAAGCTCAACTGTATCTTTATCCTTGAAAAACGTAACAACATCATTGTATTTCTCCAAAGAGGTAAAATCAGAAATTGACAATCTAACAAGCGAACCCAACATGGACCAGCCGGAAGGCATCAACTCAACAATGGCATCCCAATTCAATTTCAACCAGCCGTACAAAGCTTCAATACCATTAGTATGTGTAGTTAAACCACCGGTCAATTTGAAAATATCAGTTGGTCTGATTTCACGGGCAAGAACAAGGGATAATGATTTTTGAATTAATTCCGGTTGTCTGAAACGACCAAGGGCTCTCAATGATGCTGTTTTGTCTGCTACTGAAGATGATGAATCTTTGTAGATTTTGAAGAAAGTTTCATAGTCTGCCTCATCGCCTGTCTTCGCTGTTACATTAAACACAGTGTTTCTGAAGTTTGGATCGATTGACTTGGATTCACCTGAAGCTAAAGAACTAAACAATTTCTTAACTTCTTGTAAAACTTCCTTGTCACCAGAATCAGCAGCTGTATTGAACAATAAAGTTTTCAATTTGTGACCCTCAATTGATTTATCGGATTCAGACGTTTCGGTAAATGACCAACCTAGAGTGTGAATTCTCTCGGAAACGATATCTAAGACAAAGGCGTTCAATGCGTTTTTAACAGCGTCTGATTCAAACAGATAAGCCTCTTTCAAAACAGCCAAGCCATTGATGATTTCTCTCAACACAAAATATGACTTTTCTTGTTTCCATCCATGGGCGAGTGAAAGAAAGTTGGTAGTTTTAGTGTGGCCAGCCACAGATAAAGCACCAGCATCAGCAACCAAACCAACTTTATCTCTAACAGAAAACTTAGATTGGGCGGCTAAGGAGCCAAGTTTCTTCCATCTTTCATCGGAGTAAGCAACTCTATAAAAGCCAGTGGAATCACTATTGACCTTGAAGAAACCATCTTTAACATTTGCATCAGATAACTTCAATTCCAAAGTTCTTTTATCAAAAACTGCTGAACTATTCAAACCAGAATCAGTTTTCAAACCTAAAAAGATAGGATAAAAGGTTTCATCATCAGCAGGCTTCACATCACCAGTAATCAAGAAACGATGTTGTTCAAATTCCAACTTATCACCAACTTCCTTAACCGAAACAACAGGATAACCAGCTTTCTTAGTCCAGACACCCATGATTTTCTCAACATCTTGTCCTGAAACCTCAGACAAGGCACTCCACAAATCATCAGAATTGGTACTCCCATACACATGAGCTTTCAAATACTTTGACACACCAGCAATAAAAGTTTCTTTTCCAATCCAATTATACAACATTCTCAAAACAGCACTTCCTTTCTTATAAGCAATTAAATCAAAGACATCATAAACTTGGTTATCTTTCAAAATTGGAACTTCAATAGGATGTGAGCTTCTAAAAGCATCAGCTTTCAAAGCACTTTGCAAAGTATCGCCAACAAAAGTTTCCCCAGTTAACCACCCTGGCTCAAAATGGTCAACGGCTTCACTTGCCATGAAAGTGGCAAATGCTTCATTCAACCATAAAGAATCCCAATTCACCATAGTGACTAAGTTACCGAACCATTGATGGGCAACTTCATGTGCAACAGTTTCACTGATGCTTAACTTCTTAGCCAAAGTAGTAGCTGGATCGTAAAGTATGTAGTCATTGCTTCCAATTAACAACCCCCAGTTTTCCATGGCACCGTACATATCAGGAACACTGACGATATCGAATTTGGGTAATGGATAAGGTAGACCTAACAAATCTTCAAAGTATTTCAAGTATTTTGCAGTTAGCTCCAGAGAATGTCTTCCCTTTTCGACCAAACCATGTGTGGTGTAGACTCTGATTGGGACATCTCTAAATTTCGACTCTGACTCAATGTATTCCAATTCACCAACCACAAAAGCGACTAAATAAGTTGACATCAATGGAGTAGTATTAAAACTGATTTTCTTTCGGTTTGATTCCAAACTAACTTTATCCCTGACATCCATATTGGAAACACCAATTATACCGGAATCTAGAATCAATGAGATATCAAAAGTGGCTTTCAATGCTGGTTCATCAAAACATGGGAACACTCTTCTGCAATCAGTTGGTTCCATTTGGGTAACTCCCAAATATTTCTTCTCACCATTAATTTCATAACCTGATCTATAGAAACCAGCCAGTTTGTCATTCAACTCACCAATAAATTTGACATATAACTTCACAGTCTCACCTTTGACCAATGTATTTTTCTCAAATTGAAAAGTAGTTGCTTGATCTTTTTTCTTGAATTCAGTAGAAGCAGGCTTGATAGAATCAGAAGACTGGGAAGAAGGAAACAACTTCACTTCTAACAACTCTAAATCTCTAGTATGTATAGTGATAAAATCAGATGTTTCTTGAACTTTCAAATCAATAGTGACAAATCCATGGAACTTAAAAGCAGTTAGATTTGGATCTAGAGTCAAATCATAATGAATAGGTTTGACATTAGTTGGAAGAACTTGTCTTTCGGGCTCATCGCCACCATCAGACTTCTTGGTAGTTGCAGTGTTGCTCATTTTTGTTGTTGTTGTTAATGATCATAAGTTGACTTGAAAACTGATTTGATGATAAAAAGTGGGGATTCCATTCCATTTTTAAATGCTCTTGGCAGGTACGGTGGATCGAGGCATGTGTTAACGAATAGGTGTGGATATTGTGGTGGATGTGCCGTAGAGATGATGGGCCCATCTGAAAAAACCATACAGCAAAAGAAATTTTGAAGATAAGATGAATACCCGGTTCGATCTTCGGTCGAAATGTAAACAAAAAATGAGTCATCGCTTTTCGACGCGTACGTACATGTTCGCCTGGACCGTCGCGTCGATTTTTAATTGATTGCATGTGATTAGTGATCACATGATTCAATGTGTGTTGCGGAGACACACGTGACTCGTACCATTCCACAAGTCTGCAGCCGGGATCTATGCGCCTGAAGAAAAAAAACGGCCGGATGTCTGGACTAGGTTTAATGATTGAATCTTCACAATTTTAAAACTAGTGGTTCAAATTCTTGTCCGGTTTGAATCATTTTCATCAAATGAAGTTGAAGTCTTCAACTAGAAAGGTTCAGCACTCATTCAATAACCAAAAGGCCGTCAATTACAACATAACAATGTCCGAAATAAGAGTTGCTTACTTGGGTCCACCAGGAACCTATTCTCATCAAGTATGTGATAATTCCATTCATGATATTTGTGCTGATCAACTACGAATACGAATCATACTAACAAACCCATATAATTGACCTTTTCAATTAAAAATTCATAAAATAGGCAGCAAGACAACAATTTGAACCGCTTTCTAAAAAATTCAAGATCACGTATTTACCTCAACCAACAATAGCACAATGTTTTCAATCTATCAATGACAATGAATGTGATTACTCTTTGATCCCATTTGAAAACTCATCAAATGGACAAGTTGTTTTAAGTTATGACTTGTTCAGAGATTGGTTTATTGATGTGTCGAAACTGAAATTAATTTTGGAACAGGATGCCAAAGAGTCATTGAAATCAAAATCATCTGAAACAACAAAACCGGCGAATGAAGCATTGCCAACACCACCTACGTCAGCGTCAACAACCACAACGCTGTCAAGTTCACGTCAACCTATACCTCCAAACTTTAATGTGATAGCTGAACAATTTGTGGCAATTCGCCATAATCTCATAACATTCTCGAAAGACATCACCAAAATTAAAACAATTTATTCTCATCCACAAGTTTGGTCACAATGTAACAAGTTCTTACATGACTATAATTTGGATAACAATTTGAAAACTTCGAAGATCGATACATCATCCACTTCAAAAGCAGTTGAAAAACTGACTCAATTACCACCAGATTCACAAAGTAGATTGGAGACGGCTGCCATTGCTTCTTCTACGGCAAGTGAGATTCATCAAGTCCCTATCTTGAAACATAACATTGAAGATCATTCAGGTAACACCACTAGATTTTTAGTTCTTGGTCAAACCCAAACTCAACAACAGCAACACCACGCGGAATCACAAGTTCAGCTTCAACTTCAATCAGGGACATCAAACAAAAAAATTCATCTTTTGACATTCATAATTCGTAAAAATGATAACTTTGGAAGTCTATGTGATGTCTTGGCGGTTTTCAAGAAACATAATTTGAATTTACAAACTATTACAACTAGACCGAGTGTGGTTTCTTCTTGGAGATATGTTTTCTTTGTGGAAGTTTGGTCCAATAATAACGAAGACGATGACAAAGATGATAAAGAGTTGGATAATGTCATTGAGGAATTGAGCTCAAATGAATTGGTTTTGGATTTGACGGTAATTGGATCATTTTATAGATCTAAGAAATACTTTGAAATGATTGGTGCTTAAGTCTTGATGTCTTAATTGATGAGCCATTGTCTGGGAACTCGTCCTCTGTACAAATGTAGTTGAATTAATTCATTATATAATATATCCATAAAACTTATATCCTTATTCAAAATAGTGAGTGATGATTTATGTTTTGATACCAGTAACGTATGTATGGCTCGTTAAATTAGATAAAATAAAATAGCTGAAATCAAGGAGGCTAACCCAAGGTCGTGTCTTGACCAATAACCAGTACTCCCAAAGTCAACTGCGCAAACTGTATGTGGTAAAAAAAACTTTTACACTAACTATTTGTGGTGAGCTGAACGAAATATTATTCTTCATCCTTTCTCTTGAAACCATGTCATATTTGTTGTTAACAGTATCAACTAGGTTCATGGTAGAGATGGTATAGTCACCTGATCACAGGTTTATCCCCAGAAAAAGCTGATTTTCTTTGTCATTGAAGTTTGAACAAGTTGCTCCGCTTTTCCCATCACCTCCATGCCCACTGAATGAATCATTTTGCTGCTAATGTGTCTTGATAGGCACTCTTTCTTTGTCAATTATCATTTGATCATAATCATTATCTAATGCTAAGAACTTAGGGTTATTTGTTCACATAACGAACCATGAAAACGGAAATCCGACTAGGTACTTTTCTCTAAAGTTGACACCATGATCGTTTTATTCGTTGCTTTACTTGTCACCTTCTTTAATAATATCCTCGCACTGGGAGTATTCCATTTCACCTTCCGATTCTTTTAATTACATCATTAATTGAATCAATTAGTCTTCATGCATTCTTCATATCTACCCATACCCATGGACGCTCATCAAAGTCTTTCTCAGTTATAAATGGTCCTATTCTACCGATAAACCTAGAAACAATCCTGACAGCTTAACCTTCAGCAGTTAACCCACCACCGACAAAGTCATCCGGTCTCACCAGTCATTCATCACGAAAGATTGGAGTTTTGGTATGTTGAATCAATTTCTGACTTCCTTTTTCTTACCAAAATAAATATACGACTGAAAAACGACAATTCAACCTCTTTACATTCTTCGGTACTATCATCTGTTAACTTCCCGATCATGAACCTTTCTCCTAAGGAGTGAAGATCTACAAGAGCTATCAAATCATTCCAAGAAAGGCCTAGGCTTCCCAAGAACTCTCTCATCCTTATACTTTTTACCTGTGGTCCAATTGGTTTGGACTGGCTCAAATTTATGTCGATGCCTAATTTGTCTATATAAGCTTGAAAAAGTCTGTCGGCTAGCAGAGCCTTCATTTGTCTCTCTCTCTCTCTCTCTCTTGATCTTCGATTTTGCTGTTGGCGTGGCTGTTGCTCATGTTTATGATGCTGCTGATTCCCTTGATTCAAGCTGGTTCTTGATGTTGGCCTAATCTTTAAGGGGAATTGTTTTATCTGTCACTTGCTTTTCCAATTCTGGATTTCGAATTATGGAACAACACCTGAAGGGCAGATATCTGGGATGAAAATATTGTTGCACCACCCATTCTCATCACCTTCACATAACCATCGGTGCTTTCACAGACTTTTTTATACAAAGCGTAACCCTTTGAAAATAAGTTAATGACAAATGAAGCATCTAAGAATATACTCTGGAAACAATCCAACTGAAATAATTTTAACACCAACAAGTTGAAAGCATGTGAACCAGGTATCATCTTGATCATGCTTGGGAAAAAAAATGTGTGGTTTCTGGAAACAGATGCAGGTTTCTTGCTGGTTTTCACATATTGATCTCTTTCCACCGTTAGATACAGAAAGTCACGCAGTCACGTTCAGAGAAAGATTTGTCTTTTTGCATATGTTCACAATATTTGGGCAACTGAACTGTTTTCGATGGATAGTGCCCTGCATAACCTGATGTTCTGAACTAGTACCTTGCAACACCGGATGCTCAAAGCTTATGCTCAAAGCTTGTGCCTTGCACCACCAAAGGCTCTTAAACATCTGTGGTTGTAACCACCGTCGAAAGATCTGGGTTATTGGCCTGCACCATTGGAGTGCCTGCATTGATATTCTTATTATAGATCCAGGCTCTCAACGCTTTCTGGGCAATGTGCTTGATATCGTGTGTAACGTTGAAGTCCCCGTTGGTAAGGTTCAAGGTACCTTTTTTGACTGCCGGTAAAAGGTATGTTGTGTTGACGTCCATGGTAATCAATTAAAGCAGCAGCTTCAATAAAGCGGTAATATCATCGATTTCATCTAGTAATTTTTCGTTGTTTTTTATAATGGTACTTCTTTTGTTATCGTTGGATAGAAATGGGTCTGGAACTTCTTCATATCTACTTGGAATTTGTTGTTGTTGTTCCTGTTGTGATTCTTGCTGTGGTCGTGGTTCTTGTCGTGGTTCTGAAATCACCCAACTCTTCATATACGACATGGTCTTCAACACAGTTGTTGGAAGTGATTTGTGATACAAAAATGGGTGTTTTTTCAGGTGGATGAACCATGTTGCATTTAATGCAAAAGGTGGATGGTTTGATACAGTTGTTCACCTCTAGTTGAATTGGTCTTTCATCATAAGGTAAGTCCATTGCTGTGTTGTAGTCGATTTCTCTTGGTGCACCAATGTGTTCAGTAGTTGGTTGGCGAGGGTAACGTTCAGATTGAGGTAAGTGTGTTATACAAGAAGTTTTTGTTGTTGATTCAATGTAAGTCAAATATTCTTTAATCTGGTGTTCTTCTTTATGATCCAGTGTCTGCATAGAGCCATATGTCATCCATGAAACAGATATTCTTCGGATAGATGTGAAATTTGAATCAGACCCAACTTCAAAAGTTGAGAGATAATGATTGCCGTTTCTGGTTTTTGAGGTTGTTTCTGGACAAAATTGAAGGTGATTTGAAGTCACCAGTTCTAATATCCAATAATTTCAAAAGTTCTTCAAAAAAATTAAAGAAATGTGAGCTGGTTTTGCTGACAAATGAACTTTCCTCCTAACCACATCTTTGTAACAGACAGTGATGAGTTTTAGACTCTGGTAAGTGATTGTATCAAACGTGATGTCAAGTTTTCAGATGAACTTCTTCGGTACTTCCCATAATGAAACCAGTTTTATAAGCTAGGGTTTCTCTTTTTCTTTTGTTTTTTCAGAGAATATATAGTTTACAGTATATACATGGAAGTATCAATAAAAGCTTAAAACAGTTATTTTCTTAATATATCTAGCTGCCTAAATTTTTTTCGAATTTATCAATTGACGAAACATCGAATCGTACATGCATGCAGACATTTCCAGCTATATCTATATCCTGCATATAGATATATGATCAAGCTGATTAACGATTTAAGGTGTATAATTGTTGGAACAAATTTTACAAATTAATTAGAATACGAAATTATATTTAAATACCTAAGTAAGCTAGATTGCAACCTCTGTTGTTTGAAACAAAACTGTTGATTTTGCATGGTATTGTCGATTAATATATAGTAGGCTGTTAATATTTTGGTACGTCAAATTCCCCTCAGCCCTGGATTTCGCACGTTTAAAAAGGCGAGGGTGTTGACTTTTGATTTGCTAAACCACACTGATAGGCAAACTAGCAAAAACTTTCTTACCATCCTTAACACCAAACTTACCATCTTGTGACCCATACTCGAACTCGAATCTAACAGCATAAAAACGACCAAGCAAACAAGTTTGGAAAGAAGGAATCAAATGAACCAACCCAGCAGCAGCGTTGACATCACCTGCGGTCCGCTTCAACTTCTGCTCATCCAAAAATAACTTGAACGTCAACTCAGCATGATAAACACCGTCACCACCTTTACTCCACACCAGACTCTTACATTCAACAGTCTCAAACATGTCTATTCCGCCACTTGCTCCACAAGGCAACTTCAATTGTATTCTCACCAACGCTAGCAAATCATTATACACGTTTTTGGGAACCTTGAGTTGCCCATCACAATCCGATGACAACTTGGACCAATTCTGCAAGTATTTTTTAACAAGTCGTTGTTTCAATGAATCGATTTTTGATTTTGCTGTTTGGAGTGCTGAGGATTCCATGAGAAATTCACCATCTATCGTGATTGGAATTGGCTTGTCTGATTGGATCGTTAGTACTTGGAGTCTTGGTTTGATCTTAATTGATGTTGGTGGTTGTGTTGCAGAGTAGTGATGGTGTGGGGGATTGAAAGTTAATTCAATCTTGAATTCATGGGATGCTGATCTGCCTTTAAGTGAAGTGATTGATGAGTTGGAGGAAGAAGACGATGAAGAGGTGGAGGATGGGATAGCGTTGACGGCAGTACTTCTTCTGTCGGATCTTACGGTTGTTAACAATCTTGATCCAATTCCTAAACCTAAGCTGGCTCTGCGCGACACATTTGAGTTCTTTGGGTCTGCTGAGTTGTTGATTTGTCTCAATGATTTGGAAGAACGGGAGAAGGAAGTATTTGTTGAAGAAAACATGGTGTTAATAGACTCAAAAATACTTTCTGGCTTCTTGCTTGTAGACTTAGATGATGATTTGTGAGATACTTTGGAACTTGGACCAGATTTATTAGATTTTGAAGATGATGAGTTGTTTTGTTGTATGGCATCAAGATGATTTACACCAGCTGACTTCGTGGCTGTATCAGAAACAGACATTCTTTCCAACACTTCAGGAACAATGGAGTTAATGGAATTCTTCTTGTTGGTACTTAGAGTAATATCCAATTCACCTGATTCGATCTTATTGAATACACCTTTAGTCAAAGTTGCAGCAGTGACGTTCTCCACGACATTCTTGTCCTTTGACCTGAGGGCTTGTAATCTAGTACTATCTGTGATTGTTTCTTGATGTTGGACAGATTCCAATTGATAAATCTTCTTCGCATCATTTCCTGTGTCGTCCATGATAGCTTGTTGCTCGGAAGGGTCAGTGACACCAGCAACAATCAAGTCTCTTTTCAACTGCAATTTTTCAGTTATATTAGCGCAAAGTTTCTCCAACTGTTCAACTTGTTCATCAGAACTAAAATTGGATTTGAAATACCATGCTGAATCAGAATATAAGTTTTCATCGTTTTCACCAGCAGTTGAGACTCTGAAAAAATGTTGAACATCTTGAATGAAAATAAAGTCGAAATCGTGGTCCGTATTATTGGTATAAAATTGTTTATAGAAATCCAAATGTCTACCAATCATTCTGACGTTAATGGAGTAAGAAATGGACTGGCCATACGTTGCTAAATCGTTTGTTTTAACTGGTGAACCAATGCAACCTAAGTGACCATAACCGAAGTTCTTATCAACTTGGATGTTACCAGCATCACCTTGGAAACTTTCAACGTCAACACCGAAAGATGAAGGTAAACCTAGATGTTCAGGAGACTGATGCTCACAGGCTGTATCTAATAAAGCTGATGGGATCTTAAACATGAATAACTTCTTATATTTTTCACCAGGTTTCAAAATCTTGTCATCGGATAATCCATACTGGGCACCTGTCTCGGGACAGACTTCACCAAAACGGTCAGCAGATGGCCCAACATCAATGGTCCCGTAGTGATGACAAGCACATAAGTCGTACATCTTCAAGAAACTAGTTCTTGTAAGCTTATTGTCTTCAAGGCTTGTCGAGTTACCGCTCTTCGTAGTGGCGGTACCTTCCAAAGAAACCAAGAACATTTCAAACGGAATTGGATCCTTTGAGATGTTTTCAATCAACGTGTAACCAGTGACAATATCACCAGGTTTATAGACTTTCAATGGAGTTTCTCTCTCAGAGCGAACGTTTCTTAATGGGAGTTTCTTCGTCAGAACAATGGTTAACTTAATAGGTAAATTCAAAGTTTGCAAAGTATCCAAATTGTTCAACACCAACATGTCTGGGTTCATTGTCGGATCCACAAATCTTGCCACTCTGGCTTCAGGTGAGACGTGATCGGGAGTTGCCGTTGCATTAGCATTGGTGCTGGTTTGTTGGAAAGCCTGTTCTTGATAGCTTGGAGGGGGAGAACTTTTTTCATCTCTGATGTATTCTGTATCTAGCAAAGTTCTGTTGAACATGTAATTGTGCATTTCAAAAGAGGGTAGGAAATGTTCAAGAATTAAATCTTGATTGTTGATAACGAGTTGTCTTGATAAATTTGTTGATCCGCCATCATAACTTGATCCTCGAGAGATTGATGAAGAACCAGGTCCATTGGAGCAGTTCTTGGAATGTGTATGGTTCATTTTAGTAAATGTTTATTCAATTATTTAACTGATGGAATTGGTATAACTTTAAAGATCTGATGATGAAGACAATGGATGTGATCCAACTGTTGTACTGGAAAATGAATAAAGAGAAGAACTGAATTTCATCTGACTGAGCAAAACAAAAACGAAGTTTTGGTGGTCTTCACAGTATTAGCATTTCTTAAATCATGACGAACTCAAATGGTAATGGCCTAGGGGTTCTGGGGGCATTCCGGCCGACTAAAGAGGTCTCAAACGCTCAAACGTCAAGTTCGTGCCGTGGTCGGTGGTCCGTGGTACACGTTCTGCGGTACCGGAGGACCCAATTAAGCTTATCGCAGTCTCTGACAGCCAGTAGCCAGTAGCCAGTAGCCAGGCAGTCTGTGCAAGGTTCTCATTGGCCATCACTTAGCTTGTCTTTGCCTTCTTCAGGGTTCTATAGCCTAGAGCTTAACTATTACCAATTACCATATACCACACTAATCACACACATACTTCAAGCACTACTGTATATATATCAGTGTGGTGATTAGATCAAACCAGCTGTTAATACAATTTACAGGCTACTCGATGTTTTGATATCTTCAAAATAATGTGGAGGCATGCAGCCTGCTAGCTCATGACATTATATCGCTTTTCCGGACCCATTCAGAACACATGGTGCTATATATAATGTGAGCCCAATAATTAAGTTTTATTTAGAGCCAATATAGTATATACGTTAACTCGATCCAAAGTAGCTGAGTTTAGTTGTCTTAAAGAAAGAATGTCTTCGCGTAAACGTCCAAATTGAACATTTTGCACATTTGGACGGTGCGCATTCAGAATTCTACTACTCTACTTTTCTACCAGCTAGCTGTACAGGTCTTCCTCTTCTTTTCATGTACACCTAACTTCTCCTTCCACAACCTTCACTACACATTACCAGCTGGCATTCTCGTCACAGCATATACTAGATCCTATTACACTATCATTTTATACAGTATACTCCACACAAAAACGGTTAAAGTGCCTTTTGATGAAGGCTATAAGCATTGAGCAGAGAATGCAAAGCAGCACCTTTTCAGAAACGAAACTGTTCCATTTAGTTTCCAACCACCAAGTAATTGTTTGTTTCGATCACAGAGTCATTGTTAACAGGAAAAGATTATACTGTTAGGAAAGTTGATGGTTTCATTGGCCTCTTCATCTAGACGGGTATGAACCGTGTTTAAAGGTAAATCAAAGAGACAGATTTGGTTTTAAAACGTGTTAGCATTTAAGCATCGTAACTACACATAACACTGCGTGCTACTACTGTTTAGGTTCCTCAAATGTATTATATAATCAAATACGCTTCTGCCAATTTATTAAAAATACAAAAAGCTGGTACAAAGATTGATGCACTGTGCATATGTTGTTTTGGTTCACCTTAAAAATATTTTGTTAGCTGATTCACTTAACAAGCATTACAATAATAGTACTGTAGGAGCAAACGAAGTGCATGATTGATGCTTGGATGTCCACAGAATGTGCATATAGTAAAGAATCATTCAAATAAAGCAGATATGGCAACATCAACCCAGCTCTTGGTAACTTCACCTTAATATAGACCAATCAATATCATAGTGAGGGTAAACTTCTGAAGGGCCATGTAACTAGTATTCAACATAGAGCAAGCTTCGAGATTATATAATATAAATTTGTATATGCATTTTTTTTTTTCAAAATACTAGAATTTTTATTTGAAACTATAAAAATTATATAGATAA
>JAKTRY010000213.1:0-36007 GCA_030579935.1 Ambrosiozyma cicatricosa | reverse complement strand
AACACCGCTTCTGCTCTTCATTGCTATAACCAGTAGAAGTAATTTCACAAAGACAACAAACCAACTGTCCCAACTTTAATATTCTAACAAATAGAATTGGCCTTTGGAGTATTTGTCTCCAATTGGGATAAAAGTCAGTTTGGAGTTTCCTGACTCAGCTTGTCTGTCGATGTTCCAGTCACCCAAGCATAGATGGTGGGTTGTTTGAATCGCAGTAGTTGATCTTGATTTTGGTTCTTCCCACAAATGAGCCATCATTACGACGAACATTGTATTGATTCTTCAATTCAGGATTTAAGCCGATTTGTCTTATGGTTTGGTAATCTTTCATAATACCTTCTGTGAAGATGCAGTGATAAGTGATTTTCAAGTCATCTGCCATATATTTCTTGGACTTCTTGTCTGTTATTTTCTTGTTCGTGTCAGTAGGGCCACGTCCATTTTGAGAAGCGAGGTGACGTTGAGGGGGTTGAAGATGTTGTTTTGCAGCTGCAGTTGGACCAGTTTATGAGGTTGAAGTGGAGGATTCATGAATGTCATCAGAAGAGGTATCCATAGATTCCAAAGTTGAAAAAGGTTGGGTTGGGGTTGGGTTGTTGTCAACTTTAATGCAACGTATTATGATAGGATGTTATACCATGCACCTTGCTGAGTTCATTAGTCAAGTTCTTGGTGAGTTTTATTAACTATAAACAAGCTTATAGGCTATAGCTCTAGATTAACTTAAAGATCATGTGAAAGGGAGTCTGCATGGACTATATTTAAGTTCATCCGCGATTCATTTGATATATAGTAAGTAGAGAGAGGAAAATTAACAAGAAATTAAAATGGAATTAATGAACAGGGCTTCGTTGAGCACATGGCCAGGAGAAAGTCGGAAAGAATAAATTGAGATTGGAACTGCTAGAGAAAACCGAAAACATATGCAGAATGTATATAAGCACTTACCGGCGAATAAATTAAAGCAAGAAAAAGAGCGCTTTAACAGGGAAAGCGGATTTGCGTATATGCCTGCTTAGCTTTCTGTAATTGTGCAACTTCTACAATTTGATCACAATATTCCAAACACCGATATAACAATTGAACAGGTGGATTACAATACATATATGTCCACTGATATATAGATCAAAATTTTTCAATTTTTTGTATGAACTACCTAACTTGCATGTGTGATTCCCTAGATTATATTCCAAGTCATAGCTTGCAGCTCCATCCTTTTCATTTTTTTCAAATTGACTTAAGAAAAAAAAAATAAAACTAGTCCTTACTAATTAAGGGAGGGAAAAAATTATTATATCAAGGCCGTTTTTTGTTCCCTTTTCAGAACTTCCCTACATAAACATGCATGCGTTTTCTAGCTAATAAATATCCTTGTTGATGCAAGTTGGGAATTCGAAGGGTACGTTGCAACTTGCAACCAGCGCATGTGCACCTACCCTTGAATTGTGACTATAAATGCCCATGCAAATTACCCACATGCAGCTTGTGAAATTACGATTTACTCTAAACCTGTACATGTATATACAAGTTGCTAGAATAAGCATTGACAAACCTACTCATCAACGGAAAAATGAGTTTTAAATCTCCGTGTGCAAACTTTCCTGAATTGGACATGCATTTCTCCGCGGGGTCGAAAGCTGCAACATCCCATGCGCTTTATCTTCGGACTAACATTTGAAATTAAAATTCGTGTCAAAAATGAAGTGGAGCAAAAAAGTTTTAGACCTTCAAATCTAGTTTGCTCTCACAAATTACCGTGTAAGGCTCTTTTTTTTTGCGCTTAAATGTTATGTCAAGAATATGAGTTTTGTGACAAACACTGAAATGGACAAATCTTTTGAAGCCAATAATTGTCCGAATTTGTCTTGTATAGGATAATGAAATGCCTGCACAACTATTTCTTATATACTTTTTTTTTGCTTACAACACGCACACAAAAAGCACTTTAGTTTGTGGCAATGCCAATAAATTATTCTCTGAGCATAAAAAATTTCCCTTCAAGTCTGAATGAAAACTGTTAGATTAGGATGCTATTGAGAGGTGTATGTTAAGACAATAATTGTTGAGCTCTGTCAAAAATCACTGGAGTAGGTCTAGCCCAGGCTCGCGCTTTAGAAATCAAAACGATCTTTGACCGATCTCTGTCGGCTGTAGCTGGAAATGCATCACGGCCGACGTCAACGCTCTGCAAAAATTGTGTGATCACACCGAGCAAGCTGAGGATGACAAATTGGCACACTGCTATTGGCTGGAGATCACACGTGTATTAGACTTCATCCATAGATCACAATTGGTGCTGAAAAAAAAGAATTCAAGTGTACGTTATTCAGATTGATCTGATAGATAATTTAAAAGACTCGAATAAATCGGATTTCGTAGGCTTAAGGTCATATCTGACTTATGGTAAGGAATCATATGATTTAAGTAGAAGCACTGGCCCCTCTAGATGATTACAGTTATGGTTACAGAAGACAATTTCAGGACGTGGGCTACCTTAACGGTCATTCAGGTGGAGCAGAAATTACGTGCAGAGAATCGAGATTGAAAAGATAAAATTGGCTCAAAATTGGCGGGCTTCTGCAGTGTGTGGATCCATACGGACCGGGTACAAGCTCGATGATTATATGGGATTTGAGCACGGATATAGAAGTATCGGATAAGAGAGGTATTTCCCTATAGTCCAATCATATCCGGGAACATATGTGACACCTGACTTATGTGTAACACTGACAGACCAATTACCAGTACCTGGCAGCTGGTCACACAATTCAATTGGCCAATCTGTGGGCTGGATCTCAGCTTTGAGCAATCCATAATTACCACCTTAAGGAATTCATTTGTGTGGATGGACTGGGGGACAGCTTATACACACCAGACGGCCACATGTGCTTCAAATGTAGATAAGGGCTTTCTCGAGTTTCACGCATATTTAACGGTTTGATCGGTGGAGTGTGGCAAAAGTCGAATCTTACCGGATGAAAGAGTCGATGGAAGGAAAAGCCAAGGGAAATACAGCAGGTTTGGGCTGGAGTCTGGACGTGACGAAAGTTGAAAGCCGGCCGCGCCAGAGGCGAGAAGGAGCTTTACCATTTAGTCTTAGTCAGATGCGCAGCCTACTGTTAGTAATGTGGGCTGGCCCATGGACAGTGGTTTGACTGCGGTCTCTGAGGTCAGTGGTCACTCACTACACCTATACAAATACTCTGTTTCTTCTCCTCGTCTTATAATCTCGCCTTGAAGACTTATCTGTTAGCAGATAGTTCACGACAACAACATCGAATAGTGTTATTATTAACAGCAACAGCAACAACAGCAATTATAGGATCACCATCTACAACTAACGAGCCTATCAAATTACTCAGCAATTTTTCCTTGTTCAGTTCTTCTTCGATAGCCAGAAAGATCAAAGCAGCAGCAATCCTGACAGCATATCATTATTCAACTCAATTATGAGTGCTGTTCTATCAACTAAACCAATACCTGTCTCTTTCCCAACCATTATGAGCTCTGAGAAGAAAATTGATGGTGGCAGACGCTCACCACTTCCACCCAGAAAAAAACTAACAACAAAAAGTACACAGAGCTCACAAATCACTTCACAACAGAAAAAACCATCAAAAAGATCAGCTTCATCCTCTCCAAAATCATCTCAAAGTGCTGAAGGTTCATCATCTAATAATGGGCAGATCTGTGCCAACTGTGCTGCCACAAAAACTCCATTATGGAGAAGAACTCCAGATGGTGCATTAACATGTAACGCCTGTGGACTTTATTACAAGGCTAACCATACTCATAGACCAGTTAATTTGAAGAAACCACCTCATATGGTTCCAGTTTTGAAACGTGATCTTCCACGCGGTTCGTGCAAAGGTGGTGGGAATTGCAATGGTACTGGTGGTTCTGCCTCGTGTAGCGGGTGCCCCGCTTTCAACAACAGGGTGGTTGAATCCAAAAATGGTGAATGTGTTAAGCAAGAAGTTGATCCCGAAGATGACGATGTGGAGATGGCTTTGGCTTGTATGAATTGTGGTACTACAGTTACTCCTCTGTGGAGAAGGGATGACTCTGGTAATACCATCTGTAATGCATGTGGGTTATATTTCAAGTTGCATGGTGTTCATAGACCGGTCAAGATGAAGAAGAAAACAATCAAGAGAAGAAAGAGAAATTCACATGGGGTTCAATCTCCACCTATGAAGCCTATTTCATCAACTTCTGTTTCCCCATCATCAACGACACCAAAAATGAATACTTCTACATCTGCATCTTCATCACCACAATCATCACAATTACGAATGGCCCCAATACCACTTCAGAAACAGACCCAGGCTCCAACCTTCTTCAGTCATGATAATTCTGTGCGTCTTCCGTCAATTCAATCTATGAATTTGCCAACGATACAAACGTCAATGATGGGCACCCAACCAAACAATCCTTTCAACAGCACAGTTAAACTTCCTCCATTATCAAATTTAACGCGCTCATCACCAA
The DNA here is from genome assembly GCA_030579935.1 of Ambrosiozyma cicatricosa. Classification (NCBI taxonomy): domain Eukaryota; kingdom Fungi; phylum Ascomycota; class Pichiomycetes; order Pichiales; family Pichiaceae; genus Ambrosiozyma; species Ambrosiozyma cicatricosa. The sequence continues at coordinate 31,516 of JAKTRY010000213.1, read as the reverse complement.
CTTCTTTACCTTCCTTTCCGCCACTCACAATGCAGAATAATGTACTCCCGAACACGACAGCCCGCTTACCACCAATGGCTGTTGATTTCACTTCAATGTATTCGAGAGGTTATCAACAACAACCTAACTTATACTCAAACAGATCTATCTCTCCATTACCTATAGGGAACCCTATCATACCTCAGGGTAACCAAGAATCTGGAAAAAACATAACTGTCAATTCTTTATTGAATCAAGATATTAAAAAAAAAGATAAATGCTAACAAATATTGTTATGGGTCGGGCATCAAGTGCTTGATTCATCCGTTCGTTCGTTTACGTTGTTTCAAATTTGATTTTTATTACTTTTTAAATACTTATTTGTTGGGCTTTATATCTATAAATCTTTCTTATGATATCAAAAAGATTATTCAGTTTTTTAAGTATGGTGAAAACTCTTTGGTTTTCGTCTTTGTGTGCTTGTTCTTTTTCTTCCTCTTTCCCTTATATGCGTCACTGCTTTTCCAAACACTGCTAATAAATTCAATTGAATATATATATCTTCATCTCTTTGTAATATTTAAAGTTATCAAAAAAATCATCATCACCACAGAACTGCAAAATGGACGAAACCAGTCTTCCAGAAAGTTGTAAGAAGGGGTTGGATTTCAGACGGTGCACGGGTGTGCTTCACCTCAAAATATTTTGAACTTTATTTTGAAGGGTATACATGTTTGCAAAACAATACGTAGAGTGTGAAGTTAATGTTTGGGAAACATACTGCTAAACTCACCCCACCAAATTCATTTCTTTAAATCAAATGATTATATAACATTTAGCTGGATACTCACAAAAGGAAACACAACCAGTCACAGCATGCAGTTCGATCGAGTGTCCTCAGAACGGCATACAACAAACACAAACGCAAACGGAAAAACATCAACCACAACAACAAAGATAGGTGGTGCACCACCACCGATTCAGCGACCTAGACTTAGGAAACCAGTTATGATACATAGAGAACCTATATCTTCACATATACTGAAATCATCACAATTACATAGATCAAAATTACAGAGGCAAGGCAACAGCAGGAACGAAACAAACGACCATGATGAGGATGAGCATGATAATGGTAGTGAAGGATCTCTTTATGATCATGTTGAACAGAAAGAAACCACTTTGGATAATCATTCTCCTACCACTTCCCATTCCAATGGGAGGACATCATTGCTATCATATAATGAATCGAATGGTTATGACAATTTAAGATCAAATTTGGGTGCTGTGAAAAGAAATGCCAGAATCAATGCAGGGAAACCATTACCTTTAGAATATCCTTCTTTATCTTCGTCTCGTTCTAAATCTCCATCGATGTCCACTTTAGTTAATGATATCCACAATTCAAGCCAAGAACAACAGAAATCACGATATGATGGAAGAATACCCACGCGACGTCGTTCACTTTCTCGTTCTGGATCTCGTCCTTCACGCGTTGCTCAACAACATGATTTTCAGGCTAGCGTATCAGATAGTATTCCCGGCACTTTAGATGATAATGGTAAAGTCAGATTATATAGCCAACAAGACAGAAATGTTCAGTTACAGCAACAGCAGCAAAAAGTTCAGCAAATTGAGTCACATAAAAAAGACCAATGGATGAAAAAGTTGAAACCTTCAGTGGAACATGAACGACTTCGGAAGTTTGCCAATTTAAACAACAGGAATTTAGATGAAACAAACATCAAATATGAAAACATCGGGAATACTTTCAATGATTATAGATTGCAAGGAAGTAGTGGTTATGATCATAACAACAAGTTGTTTAATGTCAGTGAACTGCGACGTTTGAAACGTCAAAATATACTGAAGAAGAACGTTCTGGAATTGAGGAGGTTAAGTGCTGAATCACATCTAAATAATTCCATCGAGCAACAACAATCAAATGCCAGAGAGCCAAATCACTCAATAAATCATGAATCCAAGCTGGAATTGGATAAAGAGATTGAAGAAAAACGAAAACAGATCATAGAACTGGATAGAAAACTCGAAGAGTTGAAAGCTGAAGAGAGAAGTTTCAGCTCACGTTCAAACACCGAAGACGATAGATCCACTATTGACATTTCAAATTCTAAAGATAATACTGGGCTGAGTGAACACCATGAGTATTCTGCTGCTGGTATTCATAACGATATACTATCTGATGTTATAGACGATGATTCCAATTATGTTGATGAGCGTGAGAAGCAATTAGAAGAGTCAAATCATTCACAACGAGAAGAACAGGTTCCGCAGATGAATAATGTGAAGCTGAATAGTTTTGGGCTTGCTCGTAGTTCATTTGGCGAGGATCTGAAGGAGTCTCATAAGGATTCAATTCAAAGTCTCAGTTTTACATCTAGGAAAGATAATAGTATTGCTAAACATGAAAATCAGAACGTTGAACCACTTTTAGAAAATAATAGACAGAACACACAAGTAGTGAATTATGTTGAGGAGGAAAACCCACCCACAATTGATAATAATAATAATGGAAATCATGTCACCGCTGATGCTACTGTGGTTGACGAAATGGATTCCAGAAAGAATACGAAGAAATCAAGCGTGAATTCAATTCTGCAGTTTTTGTTGAAGTTACTAAGCATCTTGGTTGTGCTAGTAATTGTCGTTGTAATTTTATCATATGTTGTATCAGATTGAAACCTTTTAATTTAGATTTATTGTATATTAGTTCAAACTTCAAACAGTTTAATAAATTAATTCGACACATACCTATTAATCAGAAGCACCTACCTGTATTAGTTGTATCACTAGGCCCAGTTTAGTACGGAGACGACCTTCAGTTCTTAGGCTGGGCTTGGCTTGAGCCCAACATGGAATTTGGGATGAGGAACCAGGACCTGGGATGTACACCAAGAGAATGGAATGTAAATAGTACACATACCAGTTTGTAAATAATCAATATACCAGTTTGATGGATTCTATACTCGACAACTCCATATCAATGTGTCATTTTGACCCATATCAGGTTCCCCTTTTTTGATGTTCTTGGGGATCACCAAAACCCATTTTATTTGGAACAACCTCACAAAAGACCATGACAAACAAGAAGACAACAATGAAGTTAGTGATGGATCCAGAAGATCCTTTATATGAAGGTTTTGAAACCAGGTATCATTCAAATGAAGCAGCCGCTCTTTCATCTCAAAAACAAAATTTATCCTGCAATGGTTCAGATACCACCGCAAATGAGACATCACCACTTCTGAGAAATGTATTAACACCACTGACAATAAAAAGTGCAGACAAAGAAAGCAATAACGATGATAATGAAGAGTATCCTTCACCTGTGGATGAACCTTAGCTTTATATTCCAATGTTCCGTTCCTCTTTTGGTGAACCATTTGCACCATCACAATATCAGCAACCTGTGATGAGTATCAACAGACCAATCAGTGCTGAGCGTAGAAGAAGTTCAGTTCTTGAAATTCATGATTTTACAAGAAGAGTTGATTCTCTTAGATCAATGAGATCTTTCAAGCTGATTGGTACTGCCAGACGTTTGGTAAACTGGAGAAATTTTACAAAATCAACTGATGAGTTGAAACAGATTGAGAATAAACCAGGAAGACAATACTATGAATTTCAAAATGATATGGCTGAGAGATACATTGAAATTAATAAGTTGCTGGACACTGGTATTCATATCTCTATGATTGAAAACCATGCTGAAAATGAGTCTCTAATTGAAGCAGAAGGAATCAGAAAGACGACGGTTGGTGCTCCTGCTGATACCGGCATTGAAGGTGGTACAGCAATGGGATACTCTCAAGTAGATAACAGCTCATTAGTTAGAACAGTCATCTATGTGAATTTTCTAGTCAACCTGGTTCTTTTAATCGGTAAATTAGTTGTTGCCCACCTGACCCGATCGATGTCCATTATTGCATCATTAGTTGACTCTGTTTTGGATCCACTATCAACCACGATCATTTATGTTGCTAACCATTATGTATCAGACAGATCGACTCTTTTCCCAATAGGAAGAAGAAGATTGGAACCCATTGGTGTCTTGGTGCTTTCTATCGTCATCATTGTCTCATTGACACAAATCTTGATTACTGCCCTTGGAACACTTTTAGGTGGATCACAGGAAGGTTCTGAATTGACAAGCAGTGCTCTTCTCATTATGATTTCTACCATAGGTACCAAGATTTTGTGCTTTCTATGGTATGAAATCATCGATAATTCATCAATGCAAGTACTGGCGAAAGATGCAAAAACCGACGCAGTTTTCAATTTCTTCTTTTTGATTTTCCCCTTCGTTGGATCATTACTGGCCTTTTGGTAGATGGATTCACACGGTGCTGCTGTCATGTGTATGTACGTGATCTGTCAATGGATCTGTGTTGCCTTTGAGAATATCAATAACTTGAGTGGTGAAAGTGGATCTAAAGAAGACTATCAAGAGATTTTATACCTCATTGTGAGATTCAGTGATAAAATTTCGAAGATCAAAAATTTCCATATTTATCACGTTGGTTATTTGCTGAATGTTGAGGTGGACATTGTTATCATTGACCATGAATTGTATTTTAAGGATTACCATGATTTAGGCGAATCGTTACAGTACGCCATTGAAACCCTACCTTTCGTGGAAAGATGCTTTGTTCATCTTGATTACAGCGAGAATAATTTTGTTGGTCATTTGAACAATTGAGCAGCAAATCCCTTCAATTCCATATATATTATTGAACATATTTTCCTTTCAATTTACTGTCAAAATGTAAAAAAAACACCATATTTTTTATAATCTGTTATGTACTATTTAAGAGTGTTGGTTTGATTTGTGATTCTGAACCTGGATGCTAGAAAGGTCGATAGACGGGTCGACTCACGTGATCAAACTTTTTTGCCCCCGTGTCCGATATTAGGAGCGCGCATGGGCGTGGCCGTGGCGATCTCATATAAATGGCATGTGCAGCTGTGTTTTGGGTTGGTTTGGATCGATAAGAGAAAGCTGACCTATATAAAGGTGACTGATCGTACAACAACAACTCTCCTTTTGCCACCTTAACTACCACAACAACTACCAATACCCTCAAATATCATACAATCACATCTGTTTCACACAAGTACGTTGCCTTCTTTTTCCACAACTGCAATTGAATTTGCCCCAAGACTCACCTTGACATCAAATTCTTGATTGCCCTGTTTGCCATCCGTGTCTATCTTACTAACTTCCGTTATCTCTTACTCCCCCACACTAAAAAAAACAGACTTATTTACTACAATACAATTAAAATGAAGTCCCAATTCAAAGATGAGCATCCTCTAGGTATGTATCTGTTTATTCACTCATATTGTTGAATGCGAAGTGGTTGAAGCTGTGGTCGGTGGGTTTCGGGTTAAGACACGGTACCGGGCTGAGGTTTTCCCGTTACGACTCTCGTACCAGTCACCAGTCCAGCTATACTATTCACATTCAATATACGCTCATAAAATATTCATCTTCTATTTGTTCTAACTTACTAACATGCCTCAACATTTGATTGATTTGATGTGTTATCATTTCATTCAATTGATCATTTTTGGTTTATTATAGAAAAGAGAAAGGCTGAAGCATTAAGAATCAAGAGCAAGTTCCATGACAGAGTTCCGGTCATTTGTGAGAAGGTTGAAGAAAGTGAGATTTCCGAAATTGACAAGCGTAAATACTTGGTTCCATGTGATTTGACCGTTGGTCAATTTGTCTATGTTATCAGAAGGAGAATTCATTTGCCTGCCGAAAAGGCTATTTTCATCTTTGTCAACGATATCGTGCCTCCAACTGCTGCCTTGATGAGCTCAATCTATGAACAATACAAGGACGAAGATGGTTTCTTATATGTCTTATACAGTGGTGAAAACACCTTTGGTGACTTGGAAGGCGTCGAAGAAATTCAAGAATAGGAATTCCCCACATTTGATCGAGTTTTCCCTATTTAGCAGGCTCTAATACTGGTTGTTTAGACGTTTCTTTTACTACAAGTGAAGTTTTATTATTATCCCGTTTATCACAATTATTTCCAATGGTTTTTCAATGATATCTATTTGCTGATCTACTAGGTATAGTTTTGTTTTGGTTCTACTGGCGTTTTTGTTTTGGTCAAATATGATAATTGCGGTTTGGGTGAGCTGGGATTTGTGTTTTATGTTTTTTTCCTATTATTATCTTTTTGCTTGGTTTTCGTTTTAAGTTTTAGCCCATATTTCAGATTATTTCTAGTTTGTCAGGTCAATTAAGTGTCTAGTTCTTTTATTACAAATGCGTTAAATATGTTGCGTTTTTTATTCTTTCTACAGATATTATAAAATACAATGTTCTCTGAACATTTTTTAAATCGAGCCATTTAATTGGTATATGTACAAGTATATAATGTTGGGTATGTGGATTTATTTACAAATTGAGTTTATCCTGTAATCTCTTTCCAAAATCTAGTGGTTCAATCTTACCTTCACTTAATCTCATACATTGTCCAATCAAATAGTTGAGTTTTTTGACCTTTCCCTTCTTGACAATTTGATAGACAACGTTTTGGTTTTCTTGTATCACTTGATCAATGAATTTTTGAATCTCATTTTCATCCAGTGTATCCTTTTCCAAATTAAAATCCTCTAATAACTGGTTCAATTCAACCTTTTGATCTTCTGGATTGTTCACTAAATGCATCAACAATAACTTAGCATTGTTTTTCGTCAACTTGTTCTCTTTGATGGCCAATAATAAGTCCACAAAAGTATCAATATTCAAAGTGTCCTTGCTGAAGCTCATGCTTGATTTAGTCAGGGACCCCATTAATTCATGGACAACCCAATTAATTGGATTCTCTAAACCATGTTGTTTACATTTATCGTAAAATGTTTTGTAGTAAGCCAACAATTCAGGATCGTTCATTAAAACATTAGCATCTCTTAATTTCAATTTATATTCTCCATCAATCAACTCCTTCATCTTTGCCTCTATTGAAACAGGCATATTTGCTTTAACTTTTGGTATAATATCATTCAAGTTAAGCTTAACCAAAGGCAACTCCGGATCAGGCATGTATCTATAATCAATTGCATCTTCCTTTGATCTCAACTTATACGTAGTCTTACCATCCCAACCTCTCGTCTCAATAGAATCAATCTTCCCACCGCCATTAACGATCTTACACTGTCTCTTATATTCATATCTGATAGCATTAATAATGGCACTTGTAGTAGGCAAATTTTTAATTTCAATTCTGGCATGTTTATCAATAGAGACATTCACATCAACTCTAATTGATCCTGTTTCTAATTCACCAGTACACACACCCAAATTGACCAGCATATGTTGGAATTTCTTAATGAACGCTTTAACTTCTTCAACATTTTCAAAATCTGGTGCTGTCACCATCTCAACTAATGGGATATTGGACCTATTGAAGTCAATGTTTGAGATACCGTCTAGTCTATACAATGACCGTCCTGTGTCTTGTTCGATTTGTACTTGTTCAATACCGATGGTCTTGTCATTGGGTAATCCATCGAATTTTTTCGTTAATGTAACATGGCCATCTTTGGCAATAGGATGATAATGTTGTGTAATTTGATAACCTAAAGGTTGATCACCGTAAAAATAATGTTTTCTATCAAATGCACAAATTGGTTTCACATCACAGTTTAGTGCTATTGCTGTTTTTAATGCACACAGTAGTGGCTCTTTGTTTAATTTCGGTTGTGTTCCTGGTAAACTAACGTCAAAGAATGATGTTTGTGAGTTTGGTTTTGTTGATAGGATGGAGGTGTTGTTGTGTGAGTTGGAGAAAAGTTTTCGGCTCGTTTTCAATTGTGTATGGATTTCCAATCCAACTTTCAACTGTCTCTGTATTTTTGACATAATGTTATATTGTATTTTTTTGAGGATGAATAGAAAGTTCTTTAAGGGTGATAAGGCAACACAGGAGCTTCAAGTTTTATCCCAAGTTCGAAGATTTCCAACCTCTTTTTCCAACTTCAAGAATCAACACTCATCAAAAATGATCAAAATTCTTTTGGAATAAAATTTCAAAGTCCAAACCAAACCTAATTTACTCCCCTATCAATTAAATACAAACAAATAAATGATATCAGAACCAAATACAACAACGATAATATTCAAAAATGACATACCGGAATTCTACGACATAGGACTAGACTTTCTCTTCTTCCACAGAGACACCACCAGCTCTTCAAACAGCAACCTCAAAGGAATCAAATTAATATCATCAGGAATCCATTTGATCCACTTAACGAACAAAGTATCCAACACAAGAACAGGCGAATTCCTGAACTGTTTCAAAGGTTCATTGATCACAATTGAGTTTAATCATAATATGGATGCCGATGAAGAAGACATTATTAAAATTGAGACGATTTTCAAATGTGATGGAAGTTTGGTTTATGCTGATATTGCCGGTGGTAGTGTCGTTGATGTTAGTACCCAGAGATATGCTGAATTCTTACAGCAGAACTTTGCATTTATGATCAATTATCAGAGTTTTGAGAAGAATAATGGGTTATGGGATAAACTGTGGATGAAAATGTTACCAGATGGGAATGAAGATGGGGATGATTCTACGATGGGTTCCCCAGGGACCATTATTTCTCAGATAAACATCCAATTTCTAAACGGACCAAAAGATGAAATCAATGATTCTACATCATTATTCGGCAAAACAATCACAAGCAATGACTCATCAACTTTAGAAATGCAAAAATTGAAAGAGGCAATAACCGAAGCCAAAGCCAAAATCCAATCCGAATCCCCATCCCAATCTGAACCCCAATCACAGAGGAAACAACAATTTGAACGAGACTTACAACAGACTCCACCATTCAATGAACTTCAATTGACATCATTAGACACAACAAACAAGAAACTAAGTATCAGACCAACAAATGATCCAACTGTTATGATGAATGATTATTTGGATAAGTCATGGTTAATGGGAAAACTATTCAAACTTGAACCACTCACACTCAAATCCTACCACCGCACAACGGGAACAAACCAAGAGAAAGAGAAATCGAATTTCTTATTGGAGTTCATTGTGTGTTTTACATCAATGATGATTTTGAATAATCAAAGTTGTCAGACACAGTGGTTTACTATGACTTCTTTGATTTTACAGTGTTTTGAATTAATGCAACGGGCCCAATCACAGCAGTCACAGTCACAATCACAGAAACAACTAAACAAATTTTTTATAACTTTATTCCCTACACTAAAACTTATGTTTGAAACAATACTCACATTAAAACTTCGTACAGTAACCGCAACCGAACACACCAACTCCAACATCAACATCAACTCCGGTCTTGAAGATGAAAACAATGAACAATTCATCAACAACATAAAAGCACTAAAACCAAGTTTCAAAAAATTGATTAAAAATATCACCAGCAGTGGTGGTGATACGACTGAATTGAAAGATTTTAAAATGATGTTTTTAATTCAAGATTTAATTCAATTTGTTAATTTTAAGTTTGCGTTTGATGTTGGAGTTAATTTGAATAATTCTGATTCCCATACTGATTCAGAAGACGAAGATGAGGAAATGGAAGGCGATGATGATGATGATGATGATGATACTACACAACAACCCAGAACCACAGCTCAGTACGACATCTGGTATATCTAGCCCATTCATCGGTAATTAATAGCAGTTAATAAATACAGCTAGCCGATCTATATGTATAACCAGCTTTAAAACAAAAATATAATAAATAATTCCGCATACTGCATGCGTACACGTGTAAATCAAATTGAACGTGCATATAAACAGCTTATATGTGTTCAAAAAAAACACATGAACAAATAAAATAAAATATAGAAAAGGTTATAAAATTGGTACAACGTATAATCATCATTTCGTAAAACAGAAAAACCCAAAAAAAGAAGAGGTCATAGAGCAATATAAGCTAAAAAGAAGATATAAGGAAAACTGTGCATTTTTGTTAAAAGAGAAATGGTGGCATAGCTTGTAAAAAAACTAATAGGAAAGACAGATATGGATACGATTGCAACAGATCACATCAAAAATAGGGGAACAGAGAATGCATGATAAACAGAAAGTCTTAAAGGAAATAGCAATTATAAAACGAAAGATTTGGATAAGCTTCTCACTAACCCCAAAAGAAGGGGAAAAAGCCTGCAAATAAAAACAAATTATAAAAAAACACATAAAGAAATTAATAAAAATAAAATTCACAAAGCAAATATTGATCATGAAAAGTTATCGTGTCATATAACTCACCATACGACAACAACTTCCAAATCCATGCAAATCCATAGAGAGAGAGAGAGCAACATTAATTTAAAAAACCCAACAATTAACATAAACCTTAATCAAAAATCATAAACAAATCATTAAAACAATACAACGTCCTGCATCATATATACTCAACACCAACGGCATCAACATCAACCCATTAAAAGCAATCAAGAAAACGAGCTTCAACGATTATACAACTCCCTTTGATAATGAGCATTGGAACCTTTCAAAAAACATCTCAACAACCCATTAGCCACAATATCCCACTCTTCTTCTTTAGGTTCCTCATATCTGAAATGATAAGTCTCAGGTAAGAATCTATCAGAACAACATTCAATCTCAATAAAATTACCTAAATCGGAATCATAAGATTGATAGAACTGAATGTTTGTCGAATTGGAATAACCAGTTTCATTGATTGATTTAAGCAATGGGTTTATGATTTTACTTTGGATTTTGGAAGTTATTGATGATGAGAGAATCTTTTGTCTGATTTTAATATCAAAGTTCAACTTCTCGGTTTTGACTTTGTGAGGTAGTGTTAGTGCATTTGGTATTCCTGTTGATATAGTTGTGGATGTTGATGCTGAGGAGACAGATGATCCTCTTGCTGACGCGGTATTAGAGGATGATGTGGAAGGTGTTCTTGCTGTTGTGTTTGTAGATGATGAAGAATTTAAACCAGCTAAATTCGACAAAAATAAAGGTGGAACAGGTAATCTAGTTGATGAATTGGCGCCAGTCATTGAAACTGAAGGATTTGTAGAATTCAGCTGTAGAGAAGTTGATCCAAAAGGTTGTAACAGTTTTAAAGCATCTCCGGTTGATGTTGAACCAGCTTGTAAGTTTAGTAAAGATGAGGTTTCCAACATTGGTCTATCCAAGACACCATTACCAGTGATTGAATTCACAGAGGAAGGTTCATGTAATTTCAACAACTTGATATCGGACTCCGGACATTTTGTTAGGGTATAGTGTTTCGAGTCGGTGACTTTAGGCAAGATATAGTCAAATAAACAAGATCCATGTCTGAAAGCTTCACAGCAATGATCAATGATCATACTTGAGCGTCCTTGAACTAATTCAGTTTGACTAGAACTAATCAAAGCCATTTCAGCAGGCAATTCTATAGTTGATGAATGTGAATGGGTTTGCATCACTGGTTTCAACAACCAAAGATCTTTCTTGATTTTGTATTGAACTTCAACTCTGAAATTGCATGAACATGAAGTAGATGGTGGTGAGGATGATGGAGATTCTGATTTATTGTCTGAAGAAGCAACTTGAGCAGCTTGAGCTGCGGCAGTGGCCCTTTTGCTATGTTTTGAACATTTTAAAATACAACGTTTCTTATCATTCTTGGAGATAACCAACTTATAACCATGGTGCAGTGCAAAACATTTAGCTAAATCAATTAGAATTTTCTTGTTTGCACAGTATAGGAAAGGGATATCAGAGCTTAACAATTGGGATGAAACTATATTGGAACCAGCACATAAAGTAGTTGAAGTTAAAGGTGTTGAAGAAGGCATATAGAAACTATGAGGTGTTGTGAAAGCGGAAGTCTTAGACACGGATAAAGAGTTAGACCTTGAATTTGCGGTTTTAGAGGAAGTTGAATGGATGAAAGATTTCTTATCAGAGTTTGAATTGACAGTGTTTGAAAAAGGTAGTTTGAGAGAGTAGTCCAACTGACATGCGGTCATCATTTTTGAAATAGTAGTAGAATAAGATTTGAATTTGAAATTTGTGGTATGTACTATGTAATTTAGTGTTTGCTGAACTTAACAAGTAAGCGTATGTTCATAGTTCAAGTTTGAGGTTAAGGTTGAGGGTGGTAAACAAGAAAACCACCACCAACAGCCATTGGGGACAGCACCATCATTAGGAGATGAGATACGGGAATGCATGAGTTTAAATAACAACAATGGAATGACAGGGAAGAAAAAAGGTGAACAAGTTGATCACTGCGTGTGAGAGCCCCCCGCAGCAGACTCCCGCCCTCGCCCACACTCGCCCACACTCACTGACGCATCACGACTATCACGACTCACGGTTTGTGCCTTGCCCCCTAATTTGTCCCCTAATTTGCCCCCTAATTTTGGGTAAAAATTAACAAATTTAAATCTGCCCTTGCGACCTTGCCAAACCTTGCCAAACCTTGCAAAATCTGTCGATGTCCGAATCAGTCCGAGGTCCGCTTACTGCATTTTCTTTTGCCCGTGACCCTATAATTCGACCTGTCTTAATTATCTGTTTTCTAAATATATTCACCCCTACCCTATCACAGTATATAACTGAGTACTGAATACTGAGTACTGAGTGGTGTATCCACTTAAAAGCAAAGTCACAAGACTCACAATCTGGCACACATACACATAAGTTGACCCACCATACATCACCAACGTTTAATTTGAAGGTGGTTGAAGGTGTTGAAGGTGGTCACAGACTACATACACATTTTCAAGATCCAAATCTAAATCCTCAAGAGGGGGCCTGGATACTGCCTGCTACTGCACACTAGATCAACTCAACTGCCAACTGCCAACTAGAAAAAGGAATTCTGTTTTCCATATCCAAAACGTATACCAAAACAAGTACTTCCCCGCAATATGACGCACTCCATTCGCTACGCTACTAGTAATATTGTTCTCCAGAATTTAAATTTATATACCGTACAACGCGTCTCCTCTTTCTTCAACCATAATCCACGACCTTCTTTCAATATTAACTAGTCCCTCCTATCTTGGTCACCCGTCCAATTTTCATACAGCGCCAATTGACTTATAAAAGGCATCTCCCACCTCGATCCGAGTACGTACATTCCAACTAGCTAGACAAAGTCACAAACGTCACAAACTTCACAAACAATTCTTCATTCCGCCAACTCTCTGCTTAAACACGTACGTATACGAAAGAATGAAAATAAGAGAAAGTACCCAAAAAGAAGGAAGAAAAGTAGAGTTTGTTCTTAACACGGTAAAAATGGTAAAAATGTACCATCCCCCGATCCCAGCGGCAATCGGCCAAACGTTTTTCCACCACCACCCGTATACGTCTCGACTCTCCAGCGGCTGCACGCCAGGCTCCAGAATTTCAGAGTTTCTCGCCCATTAGTTCAAACAATTCGAACTTCACAAGCCCATTAACTGAAATTTCTGAAACTTTTATACGCCAGTCATGGTATAACACCGACTTCCGACTCAGCTCCTTAATTAGAATACCATTCGGTCTTTTCTTTCTATATTCAATTTACCCAATTTGTCGCGTGTGAATTTTCCATCAAGTTTGAAAATTAATTCCCGTACCTGGTGTCGACTGTCTTAGCTCTTGAAGTTGAGACCGGCCACCTGTCACTCTGATCATGATCATGATCATGCAACGGGCCCAGACTCCAGACTTAAGTACCACCAACCAAACCCAATTACTTCTCTACGATCTAGCTATATCTATCTATACCTTTAACTGCTAAGTTTAAAAACACATGGAGATAATTTACCTAGTAGAGGAACCATTTTCCAAATTCAACCATTTCCTCCGGCCCTTAGCTTACTTGTACTCCTCCTCCATTACTGCTTATATACATTAATGTGATCAATTTCATCCCACTTTAAGACAGGCATATAGATGATCTATCTGTAAATCCATCCATTCTCCCTCTTGATTGGATTAATATTTCTCAATTTAAACTACCTGGCATATACAATCCGGTGGAGTAAAATTTCAGCATAAGTTTGCGCTACTTGATTAAGGGTATACGCGTTGAAACAATTAAAAGAATGATTTGAAAATTATTCGATGGTATGGTATTACATGCAGCCGGACGAAGGCCAAAGTTTGACTATATGATATGCGTTGTAAGAAACCGTGAAAGGAGATCGATATCTGGTCTAGTTTTTCCATATGTCTAACATGTGTACAAAATTGGCCACATGTGTGGACTCGAGTCTCGATCATGTGTTAAAGCTCCCCTCGAAATTAAGACTAGATTATGTGAACGTAGTAGTATTATCATGGGTATACATACATGCAATCGACATGGTCTAATCAATCGGCATGTAGTGATTTTTGAAGAGTAGTACAAGTTCAGTGTTTACATCCATGTCATCATCCATAGATCATCAAAGAAGTAAGAACCGGATCTAGCTTGTTTAGAAACATTTCGATAGGCCATGTTCATATGCATATGTTCATGCTTTTTTGGTATTCACTTGCAGTTAATTTCCAGAAACACATCTACTAGTAGTAGATCTAGAAGTCCGACAGTTTGAAAGCTAAATCAACCAATGAAAAAATGACCAAAAATGACCGAAAATGACCCAGATTTTCAATTTTAAACTGCAACCTTGTTTTTACGTCAGTTTGTAACTGTTGTACACGTAAACGTACGATCGATAAAATAAACGTTTCCTTGAACTCACTGCTCACTATCAAGCTTATATATCATCACCAGACTTCAAAGTGTTGATTGAGCTGTACTTTTCGGAAGACGTGGCAGCGACTATCCCACACAGAGATATTTAAAGAGCTATACACAAGTATAGGTATCAAAGTCACGGGATACGTGTCCTGATCAATAATTTATCGAAAATCACCTTCTACCCTATAGTCTACGACCAGTATATAACTGAAAAAAGTTAGTTAACGAGATCTCAACACCTCAACACCAGGTTCCAGCACCATATATCCTCTTCCATATACTCCCCACTCCGGCCGTACTGTATAAGCTACAATTTAACGTGCACTGGGGTGGTCAACGTACCAAACTGTGTAACGATCTAGGGGTTGCACGTCTACCAAAAACAACAAAAACTCGAATCGAAAAAGCATGATTTGTGCAAGTGATGTGAATGTGACTACAGCAATAAATTGCTTGTTTCGGCAAGAAAAAAAAATGACTGCGATGAAACGAACGGCGTGTACGTCGATCGATGAATCGAGATATGGTTGTCGATTTGATTTTCATTTCTCAGTTAACATGTGAGGTGATGTGATGCTTGGTGAGCTGAAACTCTGGAGTGGTGGGTGAAGTGCTTGAGGTGTTGAAAACCCCAGTATTGGTAAGAACTTAGGTAGGGTTGTACCCCATGGGTGATTGTAACTTGTACCCCTATTTGAATTGGGTGTTAACTAGCATACGTTAATTGAAAACATCCAGCTGAATTGATCATTCTATGAGGTGACTGTGAAAAG
The DNA here is from genome assembly GCA_030579935.1 of Ambrosiozyma cicatricosa. Classification (NCBI taxonomy): domain Eukaryota; kingdom Fungi; phylum Ascomycota; class Pichiomycetes; order Pichiales; family Pichiaceae; genus Ambrosiozyma; species Ambrosiozyma cicatricosa. The sequence goes on along the minus strand of JAKTRY010000213.1, from coordinate 16,022 downwards.
ATCAATAAAGAATCTCGATGTACATCTGACACCATAGCTAGTTGATTCGTTTCTGTAGATTTCTAAAAAAAAACACTCGGAGTACGTTCCAATTGAATTGCAAATTCTTTGAATCATCCAACTATATTGAATCCTCGAAAATAGAAGGTATACACCCTATCAACAAATGTACAATTCATTCAATTCAGTAAGAAGTATCATCATTAACCTAGCTGTCTCTGAAAACCACCTCAAAGCATGATAATTCGATGATCAGCTGGTCCGGGTGTCCATAAGGTGCTGCATGGCTGTATATGCTGCAATTGTAGCCCACAAAAAGCGGACCCCGCAGTGGTGTATAAGTGCATGCACCCTCCTGAGTACTCAGTGATCTGCCAATCACATATAATTTCCTGTACAATACGTACACCAATTGGAAGGTACAACAACTCCGATACACCTGTTTTCACCTGGCTCTACAAATCGGTCACCGATTTAATTAAGGTACCCCCGGTTGAAGGTTTGTGTTTGTTTGTATACCCCCGTTTATACCCCCACATTTTAATCTGATTAGCGTGCGTACGTGCAAGTTTGTCGAGATTTATTCGTATTAATCTTAATCTGGTTTTCACCTCAACGAATTTGTACCCTTTTTTTGAAGCTTGAGGTTTGTAATTAGTCAATTGCAGATAATTACCCTAGAATGAATGAAGTGACTGAGTAATGTACATATAGACTGAATTTGCAATACACAATTAGGTAACCTGTTTGCCCCAGGAATTTTCCAATTGGAACTTCACGCGTCACAGACACACACGTAATTCTGAGCCAATTGTTTCATAGATTGGGGTATAGATCCTATAGTAGTTACTAGTATGCACTAGTGGAGCTGTGCCCTCACTCGCCCCTCTTTTCGATGAATGCAACTGTGGGGTTCACTCACTTTACATGTAAAGCAACTGATCAGGCAAGGTCAAGAGGGGGTGTACCACCTTGTCACCACCTCTTACCACCTTTGGCTATGCCTTTGACCACCTTGAACTGCCGATGAGGAATAGCTTAGCTTACAGCTCCAATTGGTTGGAACTTGGAACTTGGGTAGGTTTAACTTAGATGAACTTATTTGCATTCCATTTGCCCAGCCCTTTGTTGTGTATGCTCAATTGATGCTCACAGATCATTTTTCGTTGGTTGATGACTTAATTCGATGACTGCTATGAGTCAGATTAACTTGCAGTGATAGATGCCGGAGTCTTGGATAATGATCAATTCTCAACCAACTTGCAAGTTGATTGTTATTGGTGGATTACACTATAGAGAAGTAGAGAATGTTGGTGAAACAGCGGTAAAATTGATAACATTTACAGGTGTAGAGAATTAGCCAGGGGCCAGTGCCCGAGATCCGGCCGGAGAAAGAGACTGGCGGGCCAGGAGAACCATGCAAAGACATAAACTATAATTGCCAGGAGTCCTGTAGGTGGTGATAGTTATCGGAGAAGAGACTCCGGTTCCGTTGAAACATGATACCCCGGCTGTGGTATGCGATGTGATCTGTATTCTGCAAGCTATGTACTCTTTACTCTCGAGTTTGGCATGCACTCTGTTCTCAGCCTCCAACTTCCAGAATCTTATGCCTGATTCTAATTTCCCACCCGATTTAGGGGTGTTCAATCCTTGTACCTTGCCACTTTGCCAATGGCCACCCAATTCAATGCAACTTCCCACTTTCCCTCAATGGCTCAGTTCTTCAATTGTATAAATACTAGACGTTTTCCCAACTTTGTTCCAGTTTTTTTCCACCACCCAGTCTCAAAAGTTTCTTACCTTAAACCATCAATCAATTGACTTGATTACTTTACTACAACTACAACTTACAATCTAAAATGTCCGTTCCAAAAACTCAAAAGGCTGTCATCTTTGAAACCAACGGTGGTCCATTAGAATACAAGGACATTCCTGTCCCAGTTCCAAAACCAAATGAAATTTTGATTAACGTCAAGTACTCTGGTGTCTGTCACACTGACTTGCACGCCTGGAAAGGTGACTGGCCATTAGCCACCAAGTTGCCATTAGTTGGTGGTCACGAAGGTGCCGGTGTTGTTGTTGCCAAGGGTTCCAACGTGACTAACTTTGAAATTGGTGATTTGGCTGGTAACAAGTGGTTGAATGGTTCTTGTATGGGTTGTGAATTCTGTCAACAAGGTGCTGAACCAAACTGTCCTGATGCTGATTTGTCTGGTTACACCCATGATGGTTCTTTCCAACAATATGCCACTGCTGATGCCGTTCAAGCTGCTAAGATTCCTAAAGGTACCGATTTGGCTGGTGTTGCTCCAATTTTGTGTGCCGGTGTCACTGTCTACAAGGCTTTGAAGACTGCTGAATTGAGACCTGGTCAATGGGTTGCTATCTCTGGTGCTGGTGGAGGATTGGGTTCTTTGGCTGTTCAATACGCCGTTGCAATGGGTTTGAGAGTTTTGGGTATCGATGGTGGTGATGAAAAGGGTGCTTTGGTCAAGTCCTTGGGTGGTGAAGCCTTTGTTGATTTCACAAAGACTAAGGATGTCGTTGCTGAAATTCAAAAGATTACTGATGGTGGTCCACATGGTGTCATTAACGTTTCTGTTTCTCCAGCTGCCATTTCTCAATCTTGTCAATACGTTAGAACCTTGGGTAAGGTTGTCTTGGTTGGTTTGCCAGCTGGTGCCGTTTGTGAATCTCCTGTTTTCGAACACGTTGTCAAGTCTATTCAAATTAGAGGTTCTTATGTCGGTAACAGACAAGATACCGCTGAAGCTATTGACTTCTTCACCAGAGGTTTGGTTAAGTCTCCAATCAAGATTGTTGGTTTATCCGAATTGCCAGAAGTTTACAAGTTGATGGAGAAGGGTGCTATTGTTGGTAGATACGTCTTGGACACCAGCAAATAAGTTTGCTAATTCTTAATTCAGGCTATTGATCTAGCTTGTATAAAATCTAGCTGGATGACTATCCTTTTTCTTCAGTTTTGTCTTGCTGAGTTTTTCCATTGCCTTTATTTTTGTTGAATTCTGCTTTGACTTGATCTTTTTATATAACTCTCATTTATTGTTGTTTGCTACAGCTATTTCTTTTCCTTATGATTCTGTCCCTAGTGGAATTGTTTATGAAAATTATGAAAAATTGAATTTGTCTTTTATTACTGTTAACTTTGTCCTAAAGTTTGTAGGTTAGTAAATAAACACTATAAGGCCTAAAGACAACACAAATTGGTTGAGGGGGGACAGCGGAGTATGAGCATTAACTAACGGTTTAGGTATTTTCTATCTTCATTTCTGAAACATTAAAAACGGTGAATCTGTTTTGAATAAAAAGCAAACAAAAGAAAACAGTAAGTTATCTTAAAACTTAATAATAAATTGGTACAGACAAAATTTTCTCTTAGCAACCAGTGAATCAATAAATCATCGGAACCGAACACTTTGGCAATTCCATCAAACTCAATAGAAACTAGTAATATTGAGACATTGAAGGTTTGAATTCTTATGTTTTGATCTAACCAGAAAGAGTCCAGATATGGCTTGGATTGTCTAGCAATATAATCAATTGTTTTAAGTCCAGTTCTTTCAAACTATGGCCAATCATCTTTGCCTTCATCTTCATCTTCATCCCAAAAGGCACGATTTATAAAGATGAAGAACCATACCCGGTTTTCCATTGAATAATCATGATTCCTTGTTTGATACCGTAATAAGTTCAGGTTCAGTAATGCACCCATTGACAATTGACCAACTGGAATCCAATCATTCATTAGAATCAACCAGCCCAGTGATATCCTGAATCAACCGATTAATCTTAAATTGCAACTCCAAATTCTTTCTATCCTGTTCCTGATCCACTTCTTCATTCACAACTACATCATCTGTCTCACCATGACCACTTCCAGTTCCAGCTCCACTTGTAGCACCACCATTAGAAACAGGAACATAACCCAAGATCCAATTTTCTTTTAATGTTCTAGTCAACCCTAGTAATTCATCCACTAGTCTGATGATCGTCCATGTGTTTGAGTCGATTTGTAACGTTTCGATGGTTTGTAATTCTAGTGATTTTTCATTGATCGTGGAGAGATTTAGAATGTCTTGTATTTTTGTTAGCAGGTTTTCTATGTTGTTGTCTAGTTTTGAAAGTAAAGGGGAAGTTTTTTTTTGTAGTGACATTTTTTTTTTGAAATGTTGTTATGTAATGTTGCGAGTTTGAGTTTTTGGGGATTTGAAAGTTTTGCATTGTTTCAGTTTGAATTTGAGCTGTTGTCGTTGTTTAAACTTGTTGCTGTTAGGCAAATCTTTCAGAAATTCAAAATCGATGTTGTGGTCGTGCGGAAACCAAAACCAGCTGATCCGCAGCTCCAAAGCCCGGCAACGCTCAGCCCGCTTTGAGTACCTTCTTTACCATTTTCAATGGTCTCTTTGTTTGCTTGATTTCTTTATAAACTATTGGATTCCCTGCAAACAGCTACAGTTAGGATCAAACAGATCTATCTAATTCTTCCATTTGCTTCAATTTTTTTCCACATCACATAATACCTTTGCTTAATCACAAAAAAATGGCCACCAACAACAATCGATCAACAACTGAACTCCCTGTTTGGGATTACGGTACAAGAGAGCGGGCCAACTCTATCAACCTGCCTCAATCTGGTCCTTCTTCTGGACTCATGTTACAAGGTATTGATCTGGCCCCTTATTTTTTACGGTGTCATGGATAGATTGGCCATTTTCATTGCATAGACATCAAGCAATTTACTAACTTAACTCAATTCAATTCAAATCTTTGTTTAATTCAGAACATGCATCTGCTAGTACCGTTGTTCAACCTGAAGTTGCTCAAATTCAAATGTATCCATTAAGTGAGAACTTGAAAGTTAAGATTTGCGAGTATAGAGAACAAATCAACAAATTGGTCAACACAGTTACTGTTCATGATGATGATCCCAAAGAGAACAAACCTAAGCCAAAGTCCTTCCACAAACTATTGATCATCACAGGTCCCAAATATTTCAAATCACCTTTCCAAACCAAAGTTTGTTCCAGATGGATCGCTAAAGTTTCTGGTCACAGACAGTACACTTTTGAAGATGTTGTATTTGGTGAAGAAGACCATCCTCAACATTTGCTTATGGATGTGTTTGCCAATGCAAAGGAAAGAACGGACCGTAAAGTGTCCCAGTATGTGTTGATGGCAATGAGATCCAATTTGACTCATATTGAAACAAGTCCAGGCCCAGAGGAAGTTCGTTCAAGTGTTGAAGCCACTAAAGGAGTCCCAATTTGTCGTACTTGGTTACATGAAATCGCTAAGAACTGTCCCGTGGCAATCAGCTTGTCAAATACCATAATGCCCCAATATATCGCGGATTTATGTTGTCTTGGTCTCTGTGATCCTTCATATATGGAAAGTCAATTGCATAGAGAGTTAGTTTCTGGTTGTTCTTATCCATGTGGGTTTGAATCTCATAGTTGTGATGATTATCATGTTCAAAAGATTCATGAGGCTATGGAATCATCAGCTGCACCTCATTCTTTTTTGAGTGTTTCAAAGACAGGTATTATTTCTCAAGTTAGAACCGCTGGTAATGATGATACATTTGCCGTTGTTGCAATTAAACAATTGGTTGACGAAAAATTAGAACAGTTTGTTATTACTTCCAAATCATATGTTTCGGATGATGAAACTTGTAGGAAGTTTGTTAATTCAATAGTTGAAACAATGCTTACCGTTGCAAAGGGAATCGCCATTGGCAACAACAAGTTGAAATTGATGGTTGATTTAGGACAATTGGAAGTTAAACAGCAAGTCATCATGGAAGATTTAATAAGAGCCATGATCAGATGTGAATCCTTCTATGAATGTTTGTTAGGTTTCATGATTGATTCCGGGGATTGGTATTTGCCTAAAGACATGAAATTGATGGAAGTGAATCCATTGAGTCGTCCAAAAACTGAAGTGGCATATAGTTTTAACAATTTGAAAAGAAGATTATTGGAAGATCCAGAATTTCAAAATGAAAAGAGTCCAATTCATGATTATTTACCATTTTTGCTTGCTAATCGACTGATTGAAAATATTGGTGATGAACTTAAGGTTATTTCTGATAGAGAGGTTCCTTATTCTTATGATACTTCGAAGTTTCAAATATTATTGTGATTTTGATTGGCATGGCATATGTTTTAGGGTTGAAAAATTAAAGATCTGGTGTAATTTTTTCTCAATTTGTTCTTTGACTTTCGGAGCAATCTTGTGCCTACTCCGCTGTCTTCCATCTATTTCTATTCCACCCATATTCATTTTCTTGATATCCGGTTCTTGTTTTTTTAATTTTATCCCACTTTTTTTACAATATTGGTTATACATAGTTTCTTTATACACTTTTTTATTCATTTATAATCCCTATTTCATATATAGATATTATTATACCCCGATGGAAAACAGATTTTAACACTTTCAAGATATACCACATCAATACTAAATATCAGGTGATAGAGAGGTAATAAACTCGGGATGACCGGCCAGTATACGTACGTTGTTATCAAAATACATTTACCTTATCCATCGATCAAACCTCGTTCGACGTTCACGTATGCCCATTGCCAACGTCTTCAAAGCTTTAAAAATTAAGAGGCAAAGAATCTTTTTCGTCTATATGAAATCTTAGAATCTTCTCATTCTCATCCATTATCATCGAATGTTGTTGAGGCTCATTCATATAAATTGAGTCTCGGTGGTAGGGTCTGTCTACTCCGGCCGCGGCGGTTTTAGTGATTTCAAAATGACGAACATAAAATGACGTCGACAATGTATCATAAGTTGTCGACTCAAGTCAGAGAAAGTGGTGCTCACTGCTCAGTGGTACTGGACTCTGGAGTGTCCCGGCCGGGCTTTGTGTAACGTGGGCAGCTTCTAGCTATGAAGCGTCTCGAGTCCTTGGAATCATTTGGAATTCTTGGAGCTGATGATGATGGATGATGATGATTGCAAATTACAAGGGCTCTCTAATGCCCGGCGTCCATGATTAAGAATGTCTAGAATGGGCTGTCTATCCAATTGAAAGGCTATATACATACGCCATGTTGTTCTTGTTGTAGCCTCCATCGGACAACATACAGACAAAGTTGTTTGGAGACAGATAGCCGGAGACATTGGAAATCTGTTTGGTGGAGGTAAGACGACCAGTGTAAACTGTACCCACGTTTTGAATGACTTTCATCTCGAGAAATCGATTTACAATTGCTGTGATATGATTGGCTGATTTCGGACAGTCAAGATCAGGGTGATACGGATGTTAAATTTGGAGTGCTCTTCGTCTTGATGAAATGTGAATCGATTCACTTTGGAAGGTGGAACTTGGTTGTTATAAGTTGTTCAGACTTCAGTGGGATCACTTGAAATTGCTAGGTGGGATCTCAAATGATCTGGTGAATCAACAGGTAGTCGACAGTTTGAATTTTTGTCGAGATTAGTTTGTGAAGAAGACCAGGGTTTCATAATCCTTATGACCGGCCGAATTTTTACCCAGCTTAATTAGTGAATCTTAATTTTTCACAGCTTCAGATAAGTGTTGCAAATTGAAAAAATTGCATAGATACAGGTGATAAATTGCAATTGAGAATGTATAGTTTAAGTTGATATTCGGGATAATCTGTACTTAGTACAAGTTTGGGCTGAAAAGGGTACATGTAGTACTTGCCAATTGTCGAAAAAAAATGGAGTAGAAAGTGTTGGTTTACGTAGTTCGTGCTCAGTGCTCAGTGCTTATAATTCTACCGCTCGAGAGATGCCCGGAGATGGTGATATAGGCGGTGTGAGCGTACACGTAGTACACGTAGCTGCGTGTTCCTGGATTAAGTGAAGTATGGAAGGCTCTGTTCCTGCTAATGAGTGGGAAACACCGTGTTCCGAGAAGCCCAACGTCTGGGGTGACCTGCTACTACTGACCACTGCGAAACTGCTGCAACTGCCAGCTCCTCAATCCCCCACAGCTCCCCCGAGTAGTATATATCAACAACCTTTTCCCTCTTTTCTCTTAATTGCTCAACGGATCCAACACTCTTCTTCCTGTTCCTCTTTCTCCTTCTTCACAGCATTGGCTTTAATTCAATTCAATTGCATCAACAACTTAATTCCACAAACACATACAACATTACATCTACAATGGGTTTAGATTTCTTAAAGAGAAAGACTGGTGTCATCGTTGGTGATGATGTTAGAAACTTGTTCTTGTACGCCCAAGAAAAGGGTTTTGCCATCCCAGCCATTAACGTTACATCTTCATCTACCGTTGTTGCTGCTTTGGAAGCTGCTAGAGACAACAACTCTCCGATCATTTTGCAAACTTCTCAAGGTGGTGCTGCTTACTTTGCTGGTAAGGGTGTTCAAAACAAGGATCAAACTGCCTCAATTGCTGGTGCCGTTTCTGCTGCTCACTACATTAGATCCATTGCTCCAACTTATGGTATCCCAGTTATCTTGCATACTGACCACTGTGCTAAGAAGTTGTTGCCATGGTTTGATGGTATGTTGGATGCTGATGAGGCTTACTTCAAGCAACACGGTGAACCATTGTTCTCTTCTCACATGTTGGATTTGTCTGAAGAAGATGACCATGCTAACATTTCTACTTGTGCCAAGTACTTTGAAAGAATGGCCAAGATGAACCAATGGTTGGAAATGGAAATTGGTATCACTGGTGGTGAAGAAGATGGTGTTAACAACGAGCACGTTGAAAAGGATGCTTTGTACACTTCTCCAGAAACTGTCTTCGCTGTCTACAAGGCTCTTTCTCCAATCTCTCCAAACTTCTCTATTGCCGCTGCTTTCGGTAACGTTCATGGTGTCTACAAGCCAGGTAATGTTGTCTTGAAGCCATCTATTTTGGGTGAACATCAAGCTTATGCTCAGAAGCAATTGACTTCTAAGACTAACCATCCATTGTTCTTGGTCTTCCACGGTGGTTCTGGTTCTACTCAAGAAGAATTTGATACTGCTATCAAGAACGGTGTTGTGAAGGTTAACTTGGATACCGACTGTCAATACGCTTACTTGACTGGTATTAGAGATTACGTTTTGAACAAGAAGGATTACATCTCTTCTATGGTTGGTAACCCAGATGGTGCTGATAAGCCAAACAAGAAGTACTTTGACCCAAGAGTTTGGGTTAGAGAAGGTGAAAAGACCATGAGTGCCAGAATCGCCATTGCTTTGAGTGTCTTCCACACCAAGAACCAATTGTAAGTTAGTTGATCTTTCTATACATATGTATCTGAATCCTATTCTATATGAAACTTGTCTTTTTTTATGCTTTGTTAATTGAAACGTTTACTATTTATTTGACGTTTTATGTTTTTTGTACTACCGGGGGTTGGAAAAATAGCAATTGTATTCCAGCTTTCCATCTTCGGGTAATGGTGAATCATCTGATTACGTAAAATCTTAAGTGATGAAGGGTCGATTGGGGACGGTTTAGCGACGCACAGAACATTACCCGGCCTACGCGGTTTTTGGGGAAAATTAAAATTCAAAAGGGGAGGTGTCGAAAATGAACCAAAATGGAGACAGAGAGTCGTGCGTGTACCAAATCTGCACTGGGAAGGTAAATTTTTCAGTGCTGGACCTCTGATATGCTACATTGAGAGATGGCTGACAGCGTCACAATGGCAGGCCTGAGCTTGCATAGAGTGAGTACAGTGGCCAAATTCCATAGTGAGCACACTGAGCAGTGAGCACCACCAGCTATCGTCCAATTGTCTGTCCAAAGTTCGACGAACTCCAAGTCAACGAAGCTCAGACCCATCCCTCTGAAAACTCACCACCAAAGAACTCATACCCCCTATCCTATCCCCATTGCCTGTCCATAGCATAGCATATTCAATCCTCAATTACTTACTTATCCCCTTGTCGACCAAACTTATCATTACCTCTGCTCTCTGTTTATAAAACTGCATCTCATCAGACCCTCTAGCAGCCATAGTTCACAGTTAAGCTCATTCATAAACTTTTTACACATACACAATCACAAATATATATAGATAATCCCGAAATGTCAGATCAAGTGGATACCACGTTTACAACAACGTCTCATCATCATAGCAGAAGAGGCCAAAATCCAAAATATAGAAATAATTCAAAGAGATTCAATAACTCTGCTCCTTCAAATGAGCTAAAGCAAAAAATTGCAACGCTCACTGAATTTTTCCCAGATTGGTCTTATGACGACTTCATCGCAATTAAAGATGAGATTGCCGATGTGGACATAGCCGAAATTTCTGAAGGTATATTGACTGGAAAGATCCATAAATGGGATCAAGTCATTAAAAAGGAAGAAAAAAAGAAGCTTGCACAACAAGACACGACCCACCAACAACAACAGACGACCCAATACTCCCAATACCCACAACAAGATCAAGACTACCAGACCCAACAATCCTCTTTCAGAAAGAGTTCAAGACACAGCAACTTCAGTAACTCTAATGGTACCCCAAGAGTTTCCAAATTCAGATCACGTAAGAACGCCCATTTAGCTGATTCAACACCTTCTTCAGCACCTCATAATACACCAACTACTGCAGCATCCATACCTTCTGGAACATCCTCTTGGGCTTCTGCTTTGAAGCCAGCTCCAAAACCTCCAAAGCCTGAAATTCATGAAGAAGAAGAAAAACAACAGGAAGATGAGCATTCCGATGCTGAAAATGAAACACATGAAGATTACGAAGAGAATGGTTATCAAGAAGAAAACAATGATGAAAAGGCTAAAGATGATGAAGAAGTGGCGAATAATGAAACTGAAGAAACCAAGGTTGAAGAATCCGAATCCACTCCAGCTCCTGCCGCTAAACCATTATCATGGGCCGCTGCTATTGCTCCAAAGAAGAAGGCTCTAGCTCCAAAGAAGGAAGAACCTGTTGCTGCCCCAGAGAAGGAAGAGAGTGTAGATCAAGAAGCTGAACCGGTTACTGAAGAACCTGAAACCGTTGAAGAACCAGCTGTCGCTGAAGAACCAGAAACCGTTGAAGCACCAGTCGTTGCTGATGAAGAACCTGTTGCTCCTGTTGAAGAAACTAAGGTTGAAGAACAAGCATCAGTTGTCCCAGCTGCCGCTACTACCACTACCCCAGCTGTTCCAGCTCCTGTTGCCCCATCATCAATTGTCCCTGTTGCTACTACCACTGCTCCAGTTCCACCTGTTCAAATCAAGAAGAAGACTCCTCTACCAGCTGTTGTTTTGCCATCATCTGCTAACCAATTGGGTTCTGTTGATGGTATTTCATTCGGTTCCATGTCTTTGAACGACAAGGAGGAAGAGCCAGTTACTTCTGCTGCTCCAATCTCCGTTTCTGCTCCAGCTACTGCCACTACTTCTACTGTTCAATCTCAACCAGTTGTTCCTTCTGTTCCAGCTCAAACTCAACAACAATCTGTTCCAACTCAACCTCAACAGCAACAACAACCTCAACAACAGCAACAGCAACAACATCAACAACCTCATCAACATCAACAACACCACCATTACAATAACAACAGAGGTTACAGAAACTACAACAATAACTACAACAACAATTACAATAACAACAACAGCTACCAAAAGGGTAGTTACGATTCTTACAACAACAACAACAACAACAATTCTAATGCCAACAGTAACAACAACAATAACAGTTACGGTGGTCTAGGTGAATTGAACAACTACTTGAACCAGAACCCAAGATCAAATAACAACAATGGTAACGCTAACGGTGCCAACAACAACAGTTTACAATACGATCAACAACAACAACAGCAACAACATTATCAACAACTGCTCAACCAACAACAATTGTTCCAAGCTCAAGCCGCTCAAGTTGGTCAAGCTCCATCTTTGCCAGGTACCGCTGGTAGTACTACCACTAATGATTTGAATGCTGCTTCTCCAGCTTCTAACCCAACTTTGCCAACCACTGGTGCTACACCAGCTGCTAACCCAAGTATGGGTGGTGTTAACCCAATGATGGGATTACCTTCTTACTACCCTTACTTCAACTACTACATGCCATTCTATTCCCAACCAAACCCAGCTGCCGCAAACCAATACTACATGAACTTCCAAAACCCACAACAAGCTCAAAACCCACAATCTACATTCGGAGCAAACAACACCTTCCAACAAAGCAAGATGTACAACCAATACCAACAATCTCAACCTCAACAACAAGGTAGCGGTACTGGAGCAAGTAGATCAGCACAACCAAATGATGATGATGCATCAACTGGTGCCACTCAAGGTGGTGCCGCTGCTGCTGCTGCTGCTCAACAACAACAACAACAGCAACAAATCATGCAAACTCAGTATGCTCAGTACCAACAACAATATCAACAGTCTCAAGCTCAAGCTGCTGCCGGTGGTAACTCAGCTACTCCTTCATCTAACCCTGCTTCTTTGTCCACTAATGCTGCAGCAACTGGTGCCGGTGCAGGCGCCGCCGGTGCTGGTGCTGCTGGTGTTCAAGGTAGTTTGTCTGGTGCTCAAAACCCATACACTTATTACCAAAACCAATATGGCCAATATCCTTCTGCTCAAGGTATGAATGATTTCCAAGGCAACTCTAGAGGTTGGTTTTGAGTCAATTTAAATTGTGTGTGGCGTAATGAAGGGTGTGTAAAGGGGTGAGATTAAAAAATTTTGGGGAGAAGGAGTTTGGATGTTTTGTTTGTTATGTTAGTTGAAAAGGTGAATGGTTTGTTTGAGTTTCAGTTTGTTTTATTAATTTTATATTGTCTGGTTTGGTTTCTATGGAGAAAAAAAGAGGCATATTCTTTCTGAAGTTGTGTGTGGTTATGGAGTTGTTATATGCTTATTATTACATTTTTTGTTCCTTTTTGCTCATGCTGGTTGTTTTCTATGTTCTGCATTTAGCATACGGTTATGCTTTATTCCTTTCATTGGATATAGGGTGTTTTCAAAAATGTCAACTTTTAAACTGTTTATCTGTTGTTTTGATTATAGCCCATCTGGTTGAAACACATAATATAGCTGCTGAACCAAAGAGAAGAAAAGAAAACTGGTTGAATCAATGTGATCAAATTGCTGTGTTTTGGCAACTTATCATGTCTGTGCTTTATTATTTTATTGTTGAACTGTTGTTTCTTTGTTTCAATGGGGTATTAAATTGGGTCATCGCTCTAAATAAAGTTATTCAATAGTTTCAATCAATCAAAATACTACTCCATTCATTCATCATGTTTGTCTATCACCACTTTTGTTCCTTGTTCTCAACTATTGCTTTTCTTTGTATGGATCCAATGTCTACAATTGCTTACAAGTTCCATTGCTTAGAAAATATGCTAATTTATTTTTTCCAACTTGGTTTTATTTCGAGTCATCATACGATTCATTCATCAATTACTTGTGTTTTCATTTTTTTATTTCAGAATTTCATTTTTTCTTCATTTTCAAATCGTTGCTGTGTCGTTAAAAATTGGGTCTTGATCGTTGCTTGCTTTGATTGAAAATTTTTTGATCTGATTTTTGAAATGGAAAGTTGACATGCAAGTGTTTGTTTGTTTATTGTTTGCTTTCTCTCAAAAACAAAAGTTTCTTGTGGCCTTGTCTTTTTGTCTTGGAATTCATTTTTTCTTTCAGGTCCAGTCTTTGTGTTTCCATTCATATCTTTTTTTTTGTTTTGTTTTTGTTGTTTTATTCAGTTGTTTCTGTATTATACTATGCCTTACTATCTGTTATTCTCATTGTTGCCAATTGTGCTACATTTTTTTTTCTTTTATACCACTTTTGTTTGTCATGCAACTTTTCTGTTTCCGATTCAGCTTGAACTTTTCCTCTTTTTTCCCTCTTCCAAACTTTGCTTTATTACTAATTAGTGATACAACATCTCAAACTTTTTTTTCTCTTTTCAGCTATCTTCAATGTCTTTTCTTCCCTATTTTTTTTTCTCTCTCTCTCTTTGCCCTCTACACTATACTACTACTTACTACCATCACCAAATTTTACTTACTCTATTACTACATTTTTTGTTTAATTTTTCTTTTATCTCGTGTTTTCCTTTTTTTACCCCCTTTCAAATATTATGTCTCTATTTTGTTTTACTTGCAAGTGCTCTGTCTTTTTTTGTTTTAAATCTTTCTCACCTATATGTGACTATGTTTTCACTCTTCCCTTGAATCATATATATATACTTCCATCTGTTTCTATATAATTGAACCATGTTACAGTAGTATTGTGTACGTTAATTATCTAGATTATTCAAGATGCACTAATTAAATTTTCAAAAAAATACGTAACAAAAAAATAATTGAAAAAAAAAATGCTAATTAAAATCATTAAAAAATTGATGTGTGAAAACTAAATCGGGTGTACGTTCAACTAACCTTCGTACCAACTTCCGGAAATAATCATTAATTCCCTTGGGTATATAATTTTAAAAATAAAAAAATGACAAATAAGATTATATAAACAAGCTCTGATAAATACTGTATAATGTATATATATACAATGAAAGATGCATATCCAAATGTTTACCTTCAAAATTTTCAAAGTGATCCTTCAGTATGCAGATAAAAATTAACAGCTTGCATGCTTTATTTGAATTAAAAAAAATAATGGTTTAAAATATCAATGAAAAATTGAATGACTTAAGCATTTTCAGAATATAATATTTTATTTAAAAGCTTTTTCTTTTTTAAAAAATTAAATAAATTATGCATGCTATAGTAGAGATACATATTCTTTTTACCCGCAATTTTCAATTTAGATAGATTTGAAAATTTAAAATTGACATCACAGTTAAAAAACTTGTTTGGCCCCACATTCGAACCCGACTTCCGTTTTGTTGATTTACGAGCAAAAATCATCATTGACATGGCGTTCATCCACCAGAAAAACTGAACAGTGCTTCTCTTCGCACTTTAATTGACACTCCCGGGTGATGTTTTAGATAGGATTTCATCATCCTGACTGCTTGGTTTGAATGAATTCGTTTTCGTGTATAGTGAGACTTCGTATATATTCGTTAATACAGATTAAACTTTAATAGGTTAAAAAAATTCGTATTGATGATATCATTTATAATTTGGAAAACCGTGAAAGAAAATTTTTACCAATCAAATCTATTATTTTTGTGAGAGTTTATATAATTACAGAGATATATGATAGACCGGTAAAAATCAAATGATTGAAAATTTTTAATTTATTGAATTTTATAAAATCTAAACTTATAAGCTACTAGTCAGGAATAAAATGTATATGTTGCAAAAGGCAGGTTTATCCACTTTAAAAAGAAAAATTATTATGCACTCACTTTCTTTACTAGCTCTTATTTACCTTCTCAATTATACTCCTTCACATATCTACCTCCAACTCTCTCCATAGTGACTCTCCTAATAACTTCACCTTTTTATCATCCTATCAATTATCATTTTATTATAAATTTTACCTTTTACCTTTTATCATATCTCATTCAACTTATTTTTAGTTTTCTAAATTAATATAAACTTGCTTTATTTTTGGTGAAAAAAAATAGAGCTTAGTTGCGAATTTTGTAGGTTTTTAATTAAAATATCCGTTTTTCTTACTCAAACTCAATGCTCCTTAAATGTTTTGTTGTTTTGCTGTTTTTCTATTTTTTTGTTTTTTAAAAAATAAAATTTTAATATGAAAATGTAAACGGAGTCTGGTCCGTTTGGAGTACTGAGTGGATTATACAAATATTATATTACTAATACTAAAAAACCAGTTTGATAATTATTAACAGTAAATTTTAATTTTAAAAGTTAACAGAAAATTTATATATACGAGGACCCCAAAAGTTTGGATTATTTGCGACCATATGTCGCACATTGAAAACCCAAAATTTTTAGATTTGCCAATACAAACAACATCATTCAACAGCACATCCAAAGCTTTCTAAGAAAGTAACTGGAGAGATTACATAATAATCCCGTTCAAGGCAAGTGACAAGAACATCAACACCTGGAAAACATTTTGGTCCATGTTCAGCAAATTTGTGAACAAAAAC
>JAKTRY010000212.1:0-36018 GCA_030579935.1 Ambrosiozyma cicatricosa | reverse complement strand
CAGTCCTAGAACAGGGTTAAAGGGAGAAACAGGAGCCTGAAGTAGATGGGACAGGGGGAGCAGCACAGAGCAGTGGTTCCACCACGTCTGGTGCCCTACGCTGAGCCAGGCCTCCATGTACCATACTTACCTAAGCCAAAATCTCCCCAAATACGGTTAGACCCTAAAGGACGATCGTCCCAGATAAGGTGTCCCCAGACCGAAGTCTATCAAGATTAGCAACGATCAGTGCCTGTGATATAGGCAGAGTCACTGGTTCCCTGACAAAGAATCTATCACATGGGTTCCAATACACATGATTGTGACGTACTGTGAAATTGATAATTATTAAATTCAACTATAGTTAATTGTTAATTGTTAATTCGGCCTAGTATATATGTATACCTCAAACCTCCAACATACATGTGATTAGCAATGAATGCTATCTTAATTGGAATAATAATATTCGGTGTTTGATTGCAACTACTTCATTGGATATCAAACAACAACAACAACGGAGCAATTAAATGAAGAGGTAGTGGTGGGCACGTACAAACTGGCTATAGCTGATAAGAGTTGAGATCTTTTTGAATACGGCAACAGTAAGAAAAGTTAAGCTTTCGATTAGTTTCATGAAGGCGATCGAAGGTTGTTCAACGATCAACCGCCGCCATCGATATCAATAGCATCACATTGCACATGCTCGATCATACTCAATTTGTATAATTTGAAAAGCAATTTATCATTTTCTAAATTGGGTTTTAGTAAACCTAGCTTCTGTTCAGTGTTCACCTGATTGTGATACTTGGAACTAATGGGGGAGGTTGTTGCAAGTGGTAATCTATTTACCTTTGAAAACATTACCCGAGGTGACTTTTTGAGGAACTCTGCTTTTCAACTTAAGTTTTGTCTTTCTCAGAGGTTTGTTCACAAATGAACCTTCTGTTCCTGCGGAGAGATCAGTTGGGATGATCTTGACACCACATTTCATGATTGGTTTCATTTCAGTTTTGCTTTTGTTTTTGTTTTCGGTTTCGGTTTCGGTTTCGGTTTGATTATCTGGTACAGTTGCTGTTTCTGTTTCTGGCTTTGATTTTGATTTTAATTTTGATCCTATGGAAATCTTAACCTGGCCATGCTCTTTCAAATTTGGTTTCTTAATTTCAACTGGTTTTCCATTTTCAGTTTCACCCAACTGCTGTTTTCTTTCTTTACCTTTCAAAATCTGTTTTTCTAAAAGCTTCTGACTCAATTCAGCGTCACTCTTAGCGACTCTTTCCTTTGATGATTTCTTTCTCAACATGGCCTCAGGAGAATTATCGATCCATCCTATACGAAACTTCTCCATATCATCTTGATCATCATTCAAATCCTCGTTCACTTCCACATTACACAACCCAGACTCTTTCAAATACATGATAAACGAAGTCAAATACTTCCACTTGGTAGCATTCAAATGAACATGATCTTTGTTCAAGATATACTCCTGATAAAACTTATTATATCCAACCATCTTCTCACCATGTGAAACCCTTAGCAACTTGATAAAATCAGCAACAAATTTATCTGAATAAATATCAATTAGATTCTTGGCACTGTTTCCTGCTTTAGATAATTCCATTTCTAAGTTCTTGATGTGACGCTGTGATTGAATGTGACACTTGAATCCGTTCTCGTCTAAACACTGTTTCTCACAAACTTGACAGTAAAATTTGGTTCGTTGGAGTCCTCTTCTTCGAAGTTGTCCTGATATGTGCTTGGGTGTTCCGTATTCTGATTTGCCCATTTTTTTTTCTTTTCTTTGAAACTTGTGTGGTATTTATATTATTGATGGAATGGAGAAAAGGGGGAACTTCAGGCTGGTACCGTACTGGAAGTTGGAACTGAAACTGGATGGCTGAGCTGGTTGGGGTATACAGCCTAACGGTTTAAGATATTTGCCTCAAAAAAAATCAGCAAATTGAAAAATACGATCGGTACAATTCGGACTCCCGCCAAAACAAATATTCACTGGCCACATTTCACTACCGTGAGCCACGCCCTAGTATCAGCCACGCCCGAGGAAACTAGTCGTTTAGTCATGTGATCCGATGTTGCAATCTACAAGCAGCAATCATCGAGATCTTTCTCTCGGCCCATCTGTAGCCTGGTTCACCAAAACAAACATGAAACCAATCACACTTCTAAACGAACTCACATATTGTTGTTTCTCCTTTCAAGATCACGCTAATATAAGATACATTAACCATCATTGACCAAATGGTATGTATTACAACGAGGATATACAACTATGACACCTCACTACAAGCCAAGATAACTAACACCATAATATCATTATCAACTAGAGTTCTGAGCTAACTACCCCGGGTTTGCCAGCCAACTGGACGATTAGAATCTCCAAAACCCACAACCAAGAGTACTACTACAACAAGAAAACCAATGAATCACAATGGCTACCACCTGATGGAACAGACCAAGCAAAGTTACAAGAATATTTGAAATTAAACTTACACAAACCAACAAAAGTGAGAGCCAGTCATTTATTAGTGAAGCATAATGGATCAAGAAGACCAGCATCATGGAAAGAAGAAAACATCACACGTTCAAAAGAAGAAGCCATTGAAATTTTAAAAGGTTATCAGGCTAAGATATTATCAGGTGAGGCAACGTTAGGTGATTTGGCTTTGGATAATAGTGATTGTGGTTCTCATGAGAAAAAAGGTGATTTGGGATTCTTTGCTAGAGGTGCTATGCAACCTTCTTTTGAAAAAGCTGCTTTTGCTTTGCAAGTTGGTGAAATTAGCGATATCGTTGAGTCTGATAGTGGTGTTCATTTGGTTCAAAGAACTGGTTAAACCTGGATTTAAAAGTACATATGTTTGATTGCTGCTTATGATTCTTTTCACCTATATTTTTTCCCACCTCTTTTCTTTCTTCTTTCAATTATTTCATGTCTTTTGTAATTAACATTCTATATTTCATTTATAATTACGAATGAAAACATACCGAAATAACGCACAGATGAGTATATGTCTTTACAGGAGGCTTCGATGCCCATGAACTTTGAAGGCAATCAATCTACCGGCTCTATAAACTATCTACATAAACACCCGTGCACTGTGCCACTAGGATCTTACAAATTTTTCAGAGTTGCCACGCACCCGCTAACTAACTTCAACCACATGCATAATGCAGCTAGAAATTGGAATCTACCTATTTTCTGATAGTCCACTGTGACATACGGAGCTTGTTTTTCCTGCTATATACAATTCCACTCTTTGAATTAAGCCCCAAAACCAAGCCTCCAGAAACCCATCGAAACACATGGTAGTATTAACCAGCAAATCACTGGGTTTTTTGTCCAGTTCAATGATCAATTCTAAGTGCCTACTACCGCTACGGCCAATCAATCGCTCTTTCTCCACAGCCTTGTTTTCTGCTAGACTAGGACCAGGAGGACCAGGAGGAGCGCTGCTGCTCGCAACTGCAAGGCCCAACAAGTTTATCACACATCATCATCAGCAGAGTCAACTTTTGCCATCCTTGTTTACATCCGTTCCCGCTTCCGCTTCTTTAACTTCACTTGAGTTTACCAGACACCATCACCATCATCAACATCAGTGTGTGTCTTCTTACAGATTCGAAAATAAATTGAGAGAAATGTGCAATTCATCATCAGCTACTGTTCCAGGAAGACAATTGCTTCCTACCAATGTCAAGCCAACTCATTATGACTTGACATTGGAACCAAACTTCACTGCTTTTAAATTCGATGGTGAAGAAACCATTGAATTGAAAATTCAAGACGATTCGGATTTCGTCAGTTTACATACTTTAGAATTGGAATTGTTGGAATCTAAGTTGACTACTCCCAAAGGTGATTTTAAGCCTACTGCTGTAACTTATAATGAGGATCATCAGACTTCAACTTTCAAGTTTGACGATAAGGTCCTAGTTAAAGGTGAAACTGTGAAGCTGTACATCAAGTTCATTGGTGAATTGAATGATAAGATGGCCGGTTTTTATAAGTCTACCTATGAAGAAAATGGTGAAACTAAGTACTTGGCAACTACTCAAATGGAACCAACTGATTGCAGAAGAGCATTCCCAAGTTTTGATGAACCAAATTTGAAAGCCAGTTTCGCTATTTCTTTGATCGCTGATAACAAATTGACGTGTTTATCCAACATGGATGTCAAAGAAGAAATCAAGGTGAACGATAACAAGAAAAAGGTTGTTTTCAACACTACACCATTGATGTCTACTTACTTGGTTGCTTTCATCGTTGGTGAGTTGACTTACATTGAATCAGAATATAAGTTCAGAGATATCCCAGTCAGAGTCTACACTACTCCAGGTTACGTTGAAAAAGGTAGATTCTCCGTTGAATTGGCCGCCAAGGCTTTGGAATACTATGAACAAGTCTTTGATATCAAGTACCCATTGCCAAAAATGGATATGGTTGGTATCCATGATTTTTCAGCTGGTGCCATGGAAAACTGGGGTCTTATAACTTACCGTATGGTTGATTTGTTGTTTGATGAAAAGAAGAGTACCTTGGCTACAAAGTTGAGAGTCTCTGAAGTTGTTGCTCATGAATTGGCCCATCAATGGTTCGGTAATATCGTCACCATGGATTTCTGGGACTCTTTATGGTTGAATGAATCTTTCGCTACTTATATGTCATGGAAATGTTGTAACCATTTTGAACCAAGTTGGAAAGTGTGGGAAAACTTTGTTGGTGATTCTTTACAATCTGCTTTGACTTTGGATGGTTTAAGATCATCTCACCCAATTGAAGTTCCTGTTAAGAGAGCCGATGAAATTAACCAAATTTTCGATGCTATCTCTTATGAAAAGGGTTCCTCCAATTTGAGAATGTTGGCTAACTGGTTGGGTGAAGAAGACTTTATTAAGGGTGTCTCTAATTATTTGAAGAAGCACTCCTACAGCAATGCTAGAACTGAAGATTTATGGAAATCATTGTCTGAAGTTTCAGGCAAGGATGTTGAAGGTACAATGAACGTTTGGACTAAGAAGGTTGGTTACCCAATTGTCTCTGTTAAGGAGGATGGTTCTAAGGTTACTTTTGAACAACACAGATATTTGACCACTGGTGATGTTAAGCCTACTGATGATGAGACTATTTATCCTATTTTCTTGGGATTGAAGACTGATGCCGGTTTAGATGAATCTATTGTCTTTGACAAGAGAACTTTAAACAAAGATATTCCAGATGAGTTCTTCAAGATCAATGGTAACTCCACCGGTGTTTACAGAGTTTCCTATTCTCCAGAAAGATGGGCCAAGTTGGGTGCTGCTAGTTCTAAGTTGTCTGTCGAAGACAGAATCGGTTTGGTCGCTGATGCCGGTGCTTTATCCGTTTCTGGTTACTCTAAGACTACCAACTTACTTTCTCTTGTCTCAGGTTGGAAGGAAGAATCCTCATTTTTCGTTTGGGAGGAAATTCTCACTAGAATTGGTTCATTGAAGACTGCTTACTTGTTTGAATCAGATTCAACTAGAAATGCTTTGAAGGCTTTCACTTTGGATTTGGTGTCTGATAAGGCACATGCTGCTGGTTGGACTTTCAGCGATAAGGAATCTTTCTTGGAGCAAAGATTGAAGGGTTTGTTATTTGGTGCTGCTGCCTCTTCTGATGATGCAAAGGTTTTGTCTGCCATTACAACCATGTTCGAGGACTACACCAACGGTAATACTGAAGCCATTCATCCAAACTTGAGAGCAACTGTTTTCAACCAAATTGCTGCTAAGGGTGGTGAAGCAGAATACGAGACTCTGTTGTCCATTTATAAGAAACCACAATCTATCGACGAAAAGATCGCTGCTTTGAGAGCTCTTGGTAGATTTGAAGATCCAAAGATTCTCGCTAAGGTTTTAGCATTGCTTTTAGATGGTTCTGTCAGATCACAAGATATCTACATTCCAATGCAAGGTATGAGAGCACACAAGGTTGGTATTGAGACTTTGTATAACTGGATGAAAGATAACTGGGACACAATTTGCAAGTTGTTGCCTCCTGGTTTGTCTATGCTTGGTTCAGTTGTTCAAATCTGTACTTCTGGTTTCACTACTATGGGGAAGTATCATGAGATTGAAGCATTTTTTAAGACTAAGAATACCAAGGGTTTCGATCAAGGTTTAGCTCAATCTTTGGAAAGAATTCAAAGTTCTGCAAACTGGGTTAGCAGAGATTCTAAGGAAGTTGAAGCTTGGTTGAAAGAACACAAGTATTTGAAAAATTAAATAATGAAATCTTGGTTTTTAAATTGTAACGTATACGTATATTATATAATGTAAAAAATTCGTTTTGAAATTTGCGTTTACAGATGTCTGTATATACAGACCAGCTAGTACTTGAGATAATTGTTGGAACATGTAATTATGATTTCCATGTATATATATATGTACAAAAGATAAAATTTGAGGGGTAAACAGATTGGGGAAAGGGGGTTGGGGTGAATAAAAGATGAAACAGGGCATATAATAATTATCATCAGAACCGGTACGTGAACGGATTATAGAAAAGCGTACAAAACATAAAAACAAATAAAACAATGAATCGAAAACCACATCATCAATAACATCAATACCTTAAAACAACATCAAATGTAATGAAAAAAAACTGAAAAGGAAAGGATACAGATTGGGGAAGAGCATCACTTTATATCAAACAACGAAGTTGGAATTTGGTCTCCCCTATGTATATATTCAAAGCAAGTATAGGAGAGACAAATTCAAACGAGCAACAAAAAGAGGTGTGAAAGAAAAAAGAAAAAAAAACAATTGAAACGTAAACAAATTGAAATCAATGGCCAGCCCATTCAATGGAATTCAAATCGATACCTTCTTTAACCATCTCATAAAGAGGACTCAACTCTCTCAAGAAGTTGACTCTCTGAGTGATAGCATCGATAACATAATCGACCTCCTCTTCAGTGGTGAATCTACCAATGCCGAATCTAATAGACGAATGAGCCAACGCATCATCTGCACCAAGAGCATGCAACACATAACTTGGTTCCAATGAAGCCGAAGTACATGCAGACCCAGAAGACAACGCAACGTCTTTCAATGCCATCAATAAAGATTCACCTTCAACATATGCAAAACTGACATTGACACAACCTGGGAAACGTTGTTCTCTTGAACCGTTCAATTGGGTATGCTCAATCTTCAACAAGTGATCCATTAACTTTTTAGCCAGCTTCGTGATATGAGCATGGTCAGCATCGTATTCCAAAGCCATTAATCTGGCAGCTTCACCGAAACCGGCAACTAATGGAGGTGCCAATGTTCCTGATCTCAAACCTCTTTCTTGACCACCACCGTTGATGATTGGCTCGATTCTCACTCTTGGTCTTCTTCTCACGTATAGTGCACCCATTCCCATTGGACCATAGATCTTGTGTGAGGAAATGGACATTAAGTCGATGTGGGCTTTGTTCACGTCAATTGGAATCTTACCGTAAGCTTGAGCACCATCTGTGTGGAAGAACACTTTGTTTTTTCTACACAGTTTACCGATCTCCTCGAGTGGTTGGATGACTCCGATTTCGTTGTTCACGGCCATGATGGACACCAAACAAGTATCTTTTCTAATTGCCTTCTCTAGGTCTTCCATGTTGATCAATCCTTCTTTATCCACAGGCAAATAAGTGATATCGAATCCTTCTTCTTGTAAACGTCTGCAGGAGTCCAAGACACACTTATGCTCGGTCTGTGACGTGATGATATGTTTCTTGGTCTTACCGTAAAAACGAGCAACACCTTTCAATGCCATGTTGTTACACTCAGTGGCACCTGATGTGAAAATGATTTCTTTAGGATCAGCATTAATCAAGTTGGCAACATGGGCTCTGGCTTCTTCAATGGCCTTGTCTGTTTCCCAACCATACGCATGTGTTGATGAATGCGGGTTACCGTAAAATCCAGTATAAAATTGTAACATCTTGTCTAACACTCTTGGATCAGTTGGTGTGGTGGCTTGCATGTCCAAGTAAATTGGTCTGGAACCAAATTTATTTGGATCTCTTTTGGACATTTTGAATCCTATTGAGGAACCTTTTGGTGGTTGAGGGGTGGATGAACTGGTACTGGCATTTGCTGCTGCTGGGGATGCTGAATGTATTGGGGTTGATTTCACAGAAGCATTGGAGATTGGGGATTGGGAAGTTGATAAGAATGCTGTGGATGAAACGGATCTCAAGTTTAGCAAATGCTTGTTTGCTGGTAAAACTCTGTGAAGGATTTGTGATCTGAACATTGTTGATTTATGTATTTTGATTGTTGATATAGTTCAATGATATAGTTGTGTCTTGAAGAGATGGATGTGTTATCTGGTGTGAAATTGTTAGTTGAGCTGCGAAGAATCAATTTTCAGCTTTGGCCTTTCAGAATATTATTAATTGGCGAGAAAGAAAAAATGGCAAAATGGCAAAATGGCAGAGACTGAGAGACGGTTCTTGGAGGAGATATCGATGTCAGTGGAAGAAAACCGGCCGAAACTTTTGGTTTTTGTGTGTTTTTTAATGGATAATCAAGATTCAAAGTGTTTCAACTTATATTTGACTGTTATAAGTATATGGAATGTGATATATTTGATAAAGAAGTGTGTAGGTATAGGAAATGAAGTACAAATTGACAGATCAGTTCACTACGGCCGGGCTCCACCACCAAAAACAGTGAGACTCCAAGAGCCAATGAGTCAATGGCCGATTTCGCTTAACAACTGCCAAATGTCTGAATCGGAGTCACTGGAGCCATTTGGAGAGTAGAGAATCGAGTTCGTACTGAAAAACAACGGTCTTAGTACTAAGTAGTACTGTCTACCATTAAGAAGCCCCTGAACACTCAACACTGAACACCAACCATCACACCCATCCCATTACCACATATTTCACTCCATCATGGGTTCATCAGACTCATCCACTCCTCAATTCGGTCAGTTTGCCATCTCTTTAATTTCCGGTGGTGCTGCAGGAACAGCAACAGATTTGGCTTTCTTCCCAATAGACACAATCAAGACAAGACTTCAAGCCAAGGGTGGGTTTTTCTCAAATGGTGGTTTTAGAGGTTTGTACAAAGGTTTAGGATCAGCCGTGGTTGGTTCTGCTCCATCTGCTTCATTATTCTTCGTTACTTATGACACAACAAAGACTTATTTGAAAAATGCACTTCCCCGTTATATCGATAATCAAACTACAGCTTTAAACTTGTCTCATATGCTTAGTGCTTCAATGGGTGAAGTCGCCGCTTGTATGGTTAGAGTGCCCGTTGAAGTAATCAAGCAAAGAACTCAATCTTTACAATTCAAATCTTCTTTTCAAGCTTTCAAGTTCATCATCACTAATCAGTCTGGTGAAGGTATAATAAATGGGTTATATAGAGGTTGGTCAACGACAATCATGAGGGAAATCCCATTCACTATTATTCAATTCCCATTATACGAACAAATGAAATTGAAATGGGCTGAATTTGATGGTGTTGAAAGAGTGTCTCCAATTAAAGGTGCCATCTGTGGTTCCATAGCAGGTGGTATCGCTGCTGCCTCGACTACTCCATTGGATGTGTTGAAGACTAGATTGATGTTGAATAAAGAAAAGATCCCAGTGTCTCAATTATTCAAGAAATTGGTCGCTGAAGAAGGCTATGGTGTGTTTTTAAGTGGTATTGGTCCAAGAACTATGTGGATCAGTGCTGGTGGTGCTATCTTCCTTGGTGTTTATGAAACTGTGTCAACTTTACTTACCAGCCAGAATGAAATTAATGAAAAGTTATAAACGTGTTGATGAATATAGATGATAGTGATGACTTTGAAAAACCAGATTCCTTTTTTTTAGAATTTGCATGATTCCTATTCCTATTTCTATCCTCATTCTCGTTATCATTCTCTTTTGTACATGCATATAGATCCGCTTTTAGATATGATGTATATCATAAATTTGTTACAATTAATTGTTTGTATAAAGTTTTATATAGCATGGTTCATAAAAATTGAACTTAATTGTATAAGCATGAAAACGTGATAAAAAACAGCGTGAATAATAGTAATGCAAGAATGTGTGTTTGTTGGCCAATTCTAATTTTGATCCTTGTCCCCCTGAACGTCTTCCTCGTCATCTTCATCATCATCAAATCCAAATCCAAAACTGAAACCCGAATCAGTACCCTCTTTAGTCAAATTCTCCCAAACTTCAGACTTTTTAACATTTCCCCTATTATTTACTCTCTCAATGGCTCTCATTTGCTCCAGAGCTGATTTCAACTCATCATCCATACCGTCTTGATGTAACAGCTCAACGAAAAACTGATAAGTTGGTAATTCAATCTCACAATTGCGCAACTCACCGACATCTTCATCAGTGAATTCGCTTGGTTCCTTACTTGTAATATCTTTCAAATAATTTTTCAAAACGGTCTCATTATCAGAATCAAAAAACGCTTTCCCTTCATTCGCCATATTTTCCATAAACTTCACAAAAACATCATTGAACGTCTTAGGATGGAACCCACTAATCTGATTCTTCTTATTCTTCAAAAAATTCAAAACCGTACCTAACTTCACACTAGGAACAAAATTAGCAGTCAACGCAACAGAATCAGTGATATTAACCACAGTATGCCACCACCCGGAAGGAACATGAATCAAATCCTGCTCAAACGTCACTCCGATCAAACATCCACTGAACCCATCCTTATTAACTGTCTCATCACTCAACTTCACCGAATCATTGTAGAACCCACTCAACACCCACTCAGCCAATCCCAATGGTGAAGTGACTTCACTCTCTTCCAAATCGGTGTGTACTCCAGGTGGTTTCAAATCAGGAGGCAACATAACCCACAACTTGCAACCTTGTAGCGTTGCGTTCCATGCAGAAGTGGAATTTGGATCTTTATGGAACGTAGAACCCGAACGGGCTGGTCCCATGATTAACCAGGTGTTGTCTGGTCTACTTGAACCAAATTTCCTGAAGTGGTCCGTTTGCGAGTATATTGGTCCCTCAAATTCGGTTTTCAATTGTTTCATCGCTTCGGAATTACAGTCGAATAAGTAAAGTGGGTTTTCGTCAATGTTGTTTAGTGTGTAGTGGTGGTATAGTGAGAGGGGCCAGTCAACGCATTCTTCTCTGAATTTGACGTCTGGGAAACGGGACAGTAGGTATGGCATGTTCCATTTTGGCCATCTTGGTTGGGATGATGGTGATTCAGAGTCGGAGTCAGTTTCTGGGGTGGATTGTAGGATAAATGGGTAGTTGTGCCATTTGGTGTTGAATTCGGACATGGTCATCGATGATTCAGATAGTCTTGGGATACGTCCCTTGATAGGGAACTCTAGTGGGGATTGGAAATCTTGTGATTTGAAAATTGAATGTTGTTGATGGTATTTCTCTTCTTTTATGACATTGGCGAAGATCTTTTGGTAGTCGACTTGAGAGTTTTGGTATGGGATGTAGACTAGATCTGAGTAGATTGTATCACAGTTGATTCTTGTGTGGACTTCTGTTGTTGCCGGTGGGTTGATTCCCAGCACTGATTTTTTCCAGGACCCTCTCCATTTTAAAATAGGGTTAATTTCTTGATGGTTCAAGAAAATGGATTTCCATATTTCTTCATTACTTAAAAACCCATAGAAAAACTTGGAGACACTCATCAAGTTTTGTAAATCTTTCTTGGAGTGCAAGAATGATACTATCTTTAAAATTAACTCATCTGGTAATGTTTTGAAGATTCCCATGGAGTCAGATATCTTTGCAAGTTCTTCATCTGCTGATATTAACAAATTTCCTGATGGTCTAATGTTTAATGGATGTTTTTGTAAGTTCAGTTTCAATGACGATGAGATGGATCTTGTTGGTGCAAGATATGTGGTTTTGGAAGCTTGCTGTAACTTCTGTCTTTTGATCTCTGGTTCTTCAGCAACTCCGATTCGTGACGGCATTTTGGATGGTAAATGCTGCCGTAACTAGGGGTCTTTAATGTCCTATAATCAACCGAAAGTGTTTTTGAGTAATAACTGGTCATATTGTAGAAGGAAATGGAATCATTTTTCAATTTGTCTGGGAAAAAAGTTTGACGATTCACCTTGCGGCTCAAATAATGGTTTTTTTTTTCAATCTTCAAATGTGATACGATTTTACGATTCGACTGTAAGTGGAAATTTGTTAACCGTATAGAAAAGCAACAAATTGCTTATAGAATATGTTAAATTTATACATATGATGACGAATTTATATACAAGCAGATGTATGTAGGGATGAGTGAACGACCTTCAGTATCTAAAAAACTGAAGGCCAGACTGATGGAAAAATAAGGTGGGGAAGATCAGAACGATGCAACAAAAACTATCTCAATATCTATTTCTTGGTTTCAACAGGTAAAGTCTTTGGTCTTTGAACCAAGTATTCCTTCTCTCTTAATCTTCTTTCTCTATCTCTCTCGGTCTTACCAGGATACAAGACCTTTTCATCCAATGGATTACTGAATTCTTCCTTATATGATTCTGGCTTCAATTTAGCATCTTCTCTCTTCCAAAATTGTTTAATTTGAGAAACACAGTTCATACAAAGAAAATGGGATCTTTTGTAATGACCACAAGCTGGACATCTGTTTAAATTGTGATTGAGTTTAATTTGTTTCTTTCCTGGGGCATATAATCTTTGTCTTCTCTTCATGTGGGACACTTTCTTCTTTGGTGCAGCTTTCAGGATACCGTTGTCATGGAAAAATGGAGTCTCTGTTGGGTTTTCAGCTAGTTGATTCCCTAATTCTTCTAGTCTTGGGTCAACATTTTGTTGTTGTGGTTGTAGAAATGATGGAATAGGTATGGAAATTCTAATGGATGGAACAGATGTAGCAGGGGAAGAAAGTCTTGGAAGGAGAGTATCGAGACTCACTAGAGATTTCAAAGAACCAGAAAAGGATGACATCTTGTAATCTTATTGTTGTGGGTGTGTACTATCGATGTGTTTGTTCGTTCTTGAAAACCTCTGTTGATCTTGTCTTCATCTTGGTGATTGCGTCTTAATATTTCAGCGCATGTAAATGTCCAAAATCTTTCAGCATAACGTGGGCTCTATTGTCAAGGAAGAAGTATGTGACAGTTATGCCACAATTTAGAAAAGGAACAAGAGACGACTTCTCGACGCGTCGAATCTTGGAAAAATTAACAGGGAAAGAGCCGCACACGCCTGCCTCACTTCTCCTTTTAACGTGTTCTCCTTGTCCCTGTTGTGTTGTCACTTGTGTTCCTGAAGAGATCGAGTGGAATGCTCGTTTTGTCTTGTATGTTGCGTTGTGTGTTGTGTGTGTTGTGAATTTTGCACGCGTGTTACTCTTGTTCGTCTGCGTTTTGTCTTGTTGGCCTCCTCCCGGACTTCTTGAACTTCAACTGACCTATCTTCAGACAAACAACTCCTTAATCAACTCACAACCCATTCGTTTTCATCGTCTAACAACTGTCGTTCTCACGTTATAAACCATTCAAAGATGTCTGCCGCCGCTCCAGAATTCAATCAACCATCCAACTATGTCGGTTTCGACACCATCACAACCCAAATTGAAAACAGAATGATCAAGAGGGGTTTCGCCTTCAACGTCATGTTGGTTGGTTACTCCGGTTTAGGAAAGTCTACTTTGGTTAACACTTTGTTCTCCTCTCATTTGATCGATTCAGCTGGTAGAAAGAATGTGTTTGAATTGGTTGATAAGACCCCTGAAATCACTGTCACCTCACAATCACTTATTGAAAATAACGTTAAGTTGAACATGAACATCATAGATACCCCTGGTTTTGGTGATCAAATAAACAATGAGAAGTGTTGGGAACCAATCTTGAAGTATATCAAAGATCAACAAAATCAATACTTGAGAAGAGAGTTGAATGCCTCAAGAGAAAAATTCATCAAGGATACCAGAGTGCATGCTGTCATTTACTTCATTCAGCCAAATGCTTACGGTTTGAAAAACTTGGATATTGTTGTCTTAAAGAAGTTGACTGAGGTTGCTAACGTTATTCCAATTATCGCTAAGGCAGATACTTTGACTTTAGATGAGAGAGCAAATTTCAAGAAGATCTTGCAGGAACAATTTGAACACTATGAATTGAAGATGTACCCATTCGATTACAACTACGATGACTTGTTAACCGATGAAGAAAAGCAATTTAACGATGATATTAGATCCTTGTTACCATTTGCCGTTATTGGTTCTGAAGAAGTCATAACCACCCCAACTGGTGAGAAGGTTAGAGGTAGAAGAACTAAGTGGGGTTTCATTAATGTTGAAGATGTCACTCAATGTGAATTTGTCTACTTGAGAGATTTCTTGACCAGAACACACTTATTTGATTTGATTGAAACTACTGCTATGGTTCATTACGAAACGTTCAGATCCAAGCAATTGACTGCTCTAAGAGAAAACGTTGGCTCTAGAACTTCCCAATTAGCTCAAACCGCAACTAATGCTTCCGTTAACGCTAGTACTGCCAATGGTCAACCAATTTCCACCACCACAAGTCATACTTCACATGTTGTCAACGGTGTCCCTCAAGTTCAAGCTTAGAGGAAATTTCATGAATCTAGAATGGGGATGTTTTTAGATTACAATTTAGTCTCTTGATTTTTTCACTCTCTTTTTATTGAACACTTTTTTACTTATTAAAGCTTTTATCCTGCCATTGAGGTTTGGTTTATCGTTTATATCTTTTTTTCCATTTATGCTTCTTCGCTCATATTAGTCTCCGTTGTGTGTAATTCTCTCTTCTTTTCACCAAGTTTCTTTCATTCATACACTTTCCATAGTGGTATCTTTTAATTCTTGGATGTTTTTCTGTTTTCTTTTTCTTATGTTTCTACAAAGTTTGTGCTAGCATTACTTTATTTCGTCATTATTTGTTCTATTTTTTTCTTTTTATATTTTTATATTTTTTTCTTCCAAAATCTTTCCAATGTCCGTAATAATATGTTTATCATTTACCATGTGTCAATTTGGCCAGTGTGTATACGCACATCTGACTTCAATCTAATAAGGTAGATTACAGTCAATTAGCAAGCTTAGGTATTTGAAATTTGATGATGTAATGAGTAGATATGATGAAATTAATATTCAAGGGAAAGAGTAGTATAGAAAAAAGTAATGACATAGAAAGAAGAAGAAGAAGAAGAAGAAAAATTAAAAGCTATATATAAGTCAAGCTAGGATAATTAGAAGCTAAAGACATGTCACTAAAGAAGAAGAAAAATATGACTAGACAAGATGATTAAAGTTGAAAAAGAAAGAAAGGGCGAAACAAAACAAAAGTTGGGGAACCGAATCGAAGCAAATTGATTCAAATATGACGATTGCAGAGGAGTGATAATGGTTATAAGTAAGCACACATGGAAACATGGAAACATGGAAACTCAACCATGTGATAGAAGAAAAATGATGCTCCGGAAATGCACATGTGTGAAGTTGGTATGCAGGTGCAAAAAGTGCACATGTGGATAAATTTGAAAGAATTGAAGATAAAATGACAATGATATGCATTAATAAGTGTGGGGGACAAAATTAGTGGAGTATGAAAGGGCGACAATTTTTCGTTAAAATAGACAAAAAAATGAAAATATGGGGACAAAAATTGAAATAAAGAAGGGTGAGATAAATTGATTGAATTCATGAAAAGAAGAGTTAAGGTTGGCTATTAACTTTACCTATGAGAAGGATCTAGAGTTTGATGAAACTTGAGTACCGGCAAAAGATGATTTGAAAATAGGTGTAGCAGCTGAGGGACCTTTGATTGGAATTGTTTCATTTGAAGAGAATGAACTAGTAGAAGAAATACGTTGCATGACAAAGTTAGAAGATTCATGAGCAGATTCAAATGTTTCCACAATTGAGGCAACACTAGTCTTAACTTGTGGTTTAGTGTTGGATGTGGAGTTATCAGATTTAGAAACGGTTGGCTTTACTGAAACCTTAACTTCATGGTAATTTGAGGAAGAAGGGGAACTTAATTCAATGGTTCCTGTCTTTGAATCTGATGCAGATGAGTCCATATTGCTGGTTTCCGGAGACAATTCCCTTTCTTTAGACTTGGTAGGTTGTTCAGAAAAGGACGATGTACTTGGAACTAGCTTTCTTTCCTTTGGAGATGGGACATCAGCATTTGAATTATTCGAGTCATCGGTATCAGCACTCAAAGATAACCCTTTCAGTTGTGCGTCTATCTCAAGGGCTAAATCGCCTTCTTCAGAAACAGATGAAGCACCAGGTGATTTCATGGCACGTTTAACTTTAGCCTTATCTCTCTTTTCTCTCTCGGCCAGTTCCTTCATCTTTTTCTCTTCGGCTAGCTCCAGTTCTCTTTCCTTCTTAGCTTGTTTTCTCTTTTTCAATACTTCCAGCTTATCGTTCAACTCCTTGATGAGATCTTCAATGATTTCTTCAGCTGACTTATGTGATTCTTGCTTCACTTGAACAATTTCACTAATCAGATCATCTAAGAACTCATTTCTCTCTTCAACTTGTTCTTCATCTGCCAACTGTTTTTGAATTGGAGTATCTGGAGGTGGTCTAGATCGAGATCCGGATCTAGATTTAAATCTGATCTTTGGGTGTTCAACTTCATCACGTTTTTCTAAAAACTTTTCAACGCCACTATCGAAACCCAGAGAGAAACGGCCAGCACTTTCATCTTCATGCAATTCATCATCTGAAGATTTGGAAAACAATGGAGAAGAAACATTCCAAATATCACTGTCCGGGAAAACTCTAGTAACTCTTGGTCTAGGTGGAGACACTGTGGTATCAGGGGAAGAAGCGGCAGAGCTAAACAGGAATTGTGGTGGACTGTTAGCCAATGCTCCAGCCAACGCTCTACTACGGCCTCTTTGTGGAGCAGCAATTTCCCATGGGAAGATAGGATGCATCTGGACATACTCTTCAGTGGTTAAAATTTTTTCAGGAGGAGAAGTTGGTTCATCTAATTCTTCAGCAGCCTCTTCAAATGTTTCATACATTTTATGCACAGAAGATGGAGTGTATTGTTCAGATTCAGGTGTCTCTTGTGGTTTATCATCTTCAAACACCTCTGGTGGGAAAGTACGCTCAACATGGTGAACAGCAGTAAATGTTTGAGTTGGATCATAATGTTTCAACTGAGTCGTCTTTGGAGGTTCAAAGTGATGGTTTTGTCCTAGCTCTGGTTGGTGTTGTGCAGATTGAACAGGAACAGAAGGAGGTGGAGGAGTCCAGAAATGATACACTTCTTTAGCTTGCTCTTGTTTTTGTGAAGAATCATGATGTTGGTGATCCTCGTGATTCTGTGGTGGTGGAGCTTGATGCGATTCTTGGTGCTTCTCTTGACGATGATGCTGTTGTTCATGGTGTGGCCCAGAAGGAGCCGGAGGAGGATTCCAAAAATTGTGAGCATCATCATCCTGTTGTGGAGATTGGTGGAATTCTTCATGATGAGCAGGTGAAGTCTGGTGGTATTCTTCATGATGAGCAGGTGAAGTCTGGTGGTATTCTTCATGATGAGCAGATGGAGGTTGATGGAATTCTTTGTGATGAGCAGGTGGAGGTTGGTGGTACTCTTCGTGATGAACCTGGTGATAATCTTCAGGATGAGCAGGAGAAGACTGGTAGTTTTCATTATGTAGTGAAGAAGACTGGTAGTGATGATGGTTTTCATTATGTTGTGGAGGCGGTGGTTGATTATCATGATTTTGTAGAGGAGGTGGTTGATGGAATTCTTCGTGCTGTTGTTCATGATCATGTTGGTTTTGTTCGACAGTAGGTGGTTGCCAATGTGGAACTGGAGCAGCTGGTGGGATAGTTTCTCCTTCATAGACATTCTGATGTTGATGATGGGTTTCTGGAACTCTTGGAGGAACCATAGGTTGATAGTCAAATCTAGCAAAAGGATCAGATGGCCAAGAAACATGAGTTTCCTTCATCTTGAATGCCTCACCCAGTGAAGTATGGTCCTTCAAAGGCTTCTGATATGGTGATGGCTTATAGTAGAAGGTTGGGAAATGAAGTGGCTCAGACGGCTGTGATAAATTTCTAACGCCGGTAAAAGGGGCTTGTTGAGAGGAAGCGGTAGTGAAAGGAGCTGGCTCATGGGAATCATTGTTGGAAGAAGAGGTACCTTGAGGTGGATCAACTATTTCACGGAAAGAAGAC
Organism: Ambrosiozyma cicatricosa; assembly: GCA_030579935.1. Taxonomy (NCBI): domain Eukaryota; kingdom Fungi; phylum Ascomycota; class Pichiomycetes; order Pichiales; family Pichiaceae; genus Ambrosiozyma; species Ambrosiozyma cicatricosa. Next base: position 17,847 of record JAKTRY010000212.1, on the reverse strand, counting down.
TTTTGTGGAGCTGATGAGGGCTCTGCTGGAGCTGCATATTCAAAGTAGTGGGTGTTATTATGATTGCCATGATTACCATCATCGTCATCGTGATGGTGATGCTCGGATATAAACTTTTCAGAATATTGTCTAGGCTGTAGATTTCCAGTTTTTCTTAGTATGGTAATATGATCCAAATCACCTATTGAAACCTCTTCAAAGAAAGACCACCAAAGTCTGTAAACATTTTGAGACTTGCCGTTATACAAATTAGCCTTGATGAAGCCGAGTGAATCGCAAAGGGTTCTATCTTTCCACGGTTTTTGCGTACCAATGAAATGTAAAACATGAATATCATTCTGGAATCTTAAAAAAGCTGGAAGATATTCATAATTGGAGTTCATCGTACAGTTATAAACAAATGGTAATCTATGCCAATTGGTTCCGTTTTGTTCAGATTGTAAATTAAAGAATTCATTTAGCAAACCTTGATCGGCACCATCGAAAGACGACTGAGTTTCATACTTTTCAAGCAACTTCTTGTATATACCACCATTGGGTTTCAGTATGAAAACACCAGAATTAAACAGATCCGGCCAACCACAATCAGGAGAAGCGACAATGGTGGACTCTGAGCATTCAATGTCAAACAAGTGATCAATTGGCTTAATTATAAGAGTATCAGAGTCCAAATACACCAATTTGTCAAATTCAGTCAACGACCACAAGTTAATCTTAGTCAGTGTTTCACTCAATTCATATCTTTGCAATAAAACATTCAAATTGTATGTGTCTCTAGATTCCAAAATAGAAGGAACATCGATAGGTATCAGTTGATCGAAATAACCTGATCCAGCAAGTGTATTAACCAATTCTAAACTGATGTTCTTTGAGGAGTATAACAACACTATTGAAACTGTTGAACCCGTTTTCTTTAGGGAGTGGGCCAAGTTCAACGCACCGGGGATATATCCAGTGTTGAGTAATAAGGTGATGTATGCGAACTTTGCCATTCCGGAAATGTAAACAAACTGTATGTCGTTGTTGTAATAAGCGATAGTGTATATGGTTTTTGGCTTGTAAACGAGAGCAAGTTGATGAATAAAGATTGATAGTCTTTTAAAAGGATAATGGTCTGTTTTGACTGTAACTCCAAATAGAAAAAGGGAAAGGGATGGAGGAGCAATTCAATACCAACAAGGAGGAGCAAGGGGAAACAAATCGAACCAAATTAAGACCGAGCAAACAAAAAGCAAATGGGAACGATGTTGGGTGTCTTCAAAAGATGATGATGATGATGTTGTAAACAACCGTGAAAAGGCTGTTGAAGATTGTTTGTTGGTTGACTTGAGAAAGGTCTTTTTGCAAGAATTGGTAGGAACACTCAGCACATAGATAGGAGGACAGCAGAAAAAGGGAAACACACTAAAGTCAGACTTGCCTTGTTGTGCCTGCACGGACTGCAGTCTGTGTAGTGCGCAGAGTTTCCCCCAGCATGTACCTGCCACCCGGTGACACCACGAGATGAGCTCAAATCTCACGCTGGTTTTGTTTACACCAAACACGCGGCACAGCCTGGCGCCGTCACAGCTTGCTCATCAAGTTTCAACGATCTGGGGTACAATAAGTATTAAGCCAATGCAATTTATACAACACGTACCTGTAAGCAATGATCACGTTTAGGTCATGATGGAGCCATGCTGCTTACAACTTACAACGTACACAGCTTTCATGTCTTTGAAATATCAAAAACAGCAAAGTTGTCACGCCACGCATATATCACAGTCTAGTGATTATGGATTATGGGGGTGGCTGGAATAGAATAATCCAATTACCCACAGTTGCTGATTCTTCAAATTGACATATCCTGATGTGTTCCCCGTGAGCGGGAAGTTGAGAAAGCCGTTGGCTCTCAGGCTGGCCCCACTCACTATTATTGGTTTCTGCCATAACAATGTTTATTTGATAGCTAACACAAACTATACTCCAGCTTTTATAGCAGTGAACAATTAGCTAGTGCTTGTCAATTGAATATTTGATATTTGCTACAAAACAGAATCCGAAAAAAAAGTAACTGAAGTAGATACCAGAAATGCATCCGCCCGGTACACATTATGCACCCACGTTCAACGCTTCCTGTTACTTGAACGCTAAATTTAGCTTACTACTGAGATTCGACTCAAGAAAAAGAAACACATAAATTTGCAAAACACATCAAACTTGAAAGAAAAAGAACCCATCTCAAAAATGTCAACTACTGAAGATATTTAATGATAGAGAAACTGGTGAAGTTAAAGGTGGAACCAACCTCACTCAATTTTTTGAAATCATCCTCTTCAATCTCAAAACTTGCCATTCCGGTGTACTCCTTCAATCTTTCCTTATTTGAAGAAGTCGTTACAGCCACAACACCAGATTGATAAACCCATCTCAAAATCAATTGGCTCTTTGTAACACCATATTTTTCAGTCAACTCATCAATCAATGGATCCAAAAGGCCTCCTTCTTTGATCTTGCTTGGGATAATTGGAGTCAATGGAGAGTAAGCCTCAACCAAAATATCGTTTGCTTTACAGAACTTGACAATTCCAGGAGTTTGGTTCTGCAAATACAAGTTATACTCAATCTGATTAACTTGAGGTTTAATCTTCGCAATTTTCAATATTTCTTCCAACTTAAAAACATTAAAATTGGAAACACCAATGTTTCTAGCTTTACCTTCTTCAAATAATCTTTCCATTTGTTTCCAGGCCTCTTCTAATGTGATCTCTGTGTTTTCAGGTGAGAAAAATGGGAAATGGATAAGATACAAGTCAAGATAACTCAACGACATCTTCTCCAATGACTTCAACAATGCTTCATATGGACCTGAAGAAACAGTAGGCTTACCAGGCTTACCTCCAGGGATATCCCAACCTGAATTGTATTTGGACGTAACCCAAAGCTTTGATCTATCAACACCACAACGTTTGACAGCATTTCCAACTTCTGGCTCAGTGGTGTATATCTCGGCAGTATCCAAATGAGCGAAGCCGGCATAGGTAACAGAATCAACCAAAAGTTGGGTCAATTCCTCATTGGCCTTTGCAACGTTTTCCTTTGCTGCAATCTTCTTGTAAACATGAGCTGTTCCTGTTCCCATTGCTAGTTTAAAGAATAGAGTATTTGATTGATATGAATGTCAGTAATTGGACGTTTCAAGAAGTTGTTGGATCCATTAGATATAGTAAAAGGTATACATACCAAGTGCAGGAATCTGCTGTCCTGTTCTTACCAATGTGAATGTTGGAATTTTTGGTAATACTGTGGAACTAGATGACATTGGTTAGCGGTACTGATCGGTTGTGCTTGTCTGTATAATTAACTCAATACCGAAAAGATGAATCTATTGTACGATCTTGGAAGCTGAAGTAGTCAAAGTTGATAGTTTTTATACTTGACGGGAAAAATTGAAAGTATCTGAAATCACTGATTTGAAACCCGGAATGTGTGTCAATTGATCAAACTAAAGTTGAAATCACCGAGTTGAAAACCGAAATGAGGTGAAATCACCGAGCTGAGGACCGAAGAATTGAGATGAGTTCACCGGATCACTAATCAAAAGCAATTTTTGGGGGTATATGATTGGGCCAAATTGTGATATGCTCTGGATTGTTTTGGCTTCAGAAGTGCATACATGTTATCAAAGGATAGTCTGGACAGGTTATTATGAATCATCCGTATTACTTTTCGAGAGATCATTCGCTGACTCAGCTGGCAAGGTAAGATTCAAGCTGATCAATTGTTGGCCGTTGGTAAAGAAATCAGAGCTAAGAACTGGAAATTGCAAAAAGAAGCTGGTGATGACATTACCCCATCCAATGATTTCTCTTTCTACGATCAAGTTTGGGTTTGTCTTTGTTGTTCAATGTTATCCTAGATAGATACACCAAGTTTGAATTGTCTCAATTGGGTCTAATTTGACGTCAGCGCATGGTTCCATTCAAAAAGTTATAAACGTTTCTTGTAAACTCATCATCAAGGATGTAATACCACTACTACTGGTGATTGATTTGCTGATATATCTCAATTTCTTACTCTCCATGGGATTTAACATTGACAACAAAATATTGCCATGACTTGATATGCTTTCAACCAGCTAAACATAAAAAAATGATCGACGATTGAACACTAAAGTAATCACCGTACGTACGTGCAAAAAGATATCATCAAGCGATCAAATGAATTATGTGGCCAATCAGGTTTCCATGTATAGGAATTTATGACGATTAAAACTATCAGTTTTAGATGTTGTTCGAAACTTTTCCGCCAAGTACTTAACGTCTTCAATTTATAGATGATGATCGATTCGTCTTCGAAGCTTTGACTCATTCAGAAATCATCAAATTTCCATTTTCTTGATCTACACGCAGAGATTGATGTGTATGTACATTCTGTTTACATGTAGTAATTTCGATATGACAATAAGTTTGAGTGAGCTCATGGTAAATAGTAATATTCCTAGAGACTGTGCAAATCAACTCAAGATGATAAACATTCATTGAACTCTTTAGTGAATCAGCAATTGTTTACGGAAGTTGCAGGCGCGAATGTCGTCCAAAACGAAGATATATTGTACCAAAATATTCTATTATTTCCATGGCTCTAAGAATCTCTTAATTCGAACTTGCCTCAGATTTCAAAATTCCTCGAACCAATTTCATCATACCAAATATAATTGTCATAACAGAGATGAAGTTAGGGAAACAAACGCCTCTTATAAGACAATTAACTCGTATATTTAGAGCATGTACACAAATTGAACGTGTACACAAGCCTTATGATCTGTGTTCGGTTTTGTATTGTTATTTAAATGTCTATGGCCGCCCAAAGTGAATATAGTTCCAGTGGGTGTATGTTAACTTTTCTGCTATATGGTTTATTGTGTATTATATATGATTTCTTACTAAATTTGTTCAACAACACAAGGCCCAGGTAGGGATGAAACCCTGTTAATGAAAACAATACGAAGGCAGAAGTTTCCAATATCAAATCAATTAAAGGATTGCACGTCATTATATAAATTTGTGATTTGTTGATATTGTGAATTTCTGATTGGTACAGATCTGCATAGATTTTCCTGATAGAAAAAAGTTCATGCTTTAAATTAACGAGATTATTTGGGACTTAAATAATCATGAGTTGCATATAAGTAGGTATATATAAATGCTATTCTTAGTGATCATTGCTAGCTTATCTACAAGAAAATTGGGCACATCTGCATGCATTAGTTTATCTTCAAATTACCAGGTATATGAGTAGATTCATTTTTTTCCTTACATATCTAGACTTGTATAACTTGGCACTAAATTTTTAATTTATCAACCAATAGTAAATAGTATGGTCCATGTGGACATTCAGCATAGTTTGTATTGATCTAGATATTTTCCACGTGTATAATTTGTTTCCACAGCGATCCATTGCAATTTATCTTCCTCGCATAAATTGTTAATTTTTAAAAAAAATCCCATCATAATTCAACAACAACTACCACTGAGACTAATATAACTTCTAATCATTGGCTAGCCAAAATTCGTTTTTTAACCTATATAGTTCAGGGGAAACAAGTTCTCTTTAAATTAAGGTCGAAAACCCCTGTGACCGTTCTTATAGTCCCGATCTGTCATGAAATTGTGGTTTATAGTCTTTTAGACTTCAACAAAGACCGCCGTATAATCCAATAGCCACCCCGGCGGAGATCAACTAAGGAAACTCCTTCTGTGGCCTAGCCCTCAATCACTAGACCAGGTAAAATACTCACCACTTTTTAATTTCATTTCCTTACACTAAAAAAAAATAAAAAATAATAAAAAAAAAGACATTCTAGTTTCACTCTATTTGCATTTCACTTTCTTTATATATTCTAATTTTTCTTTTACATTTTCAATTCTACTCTTTGGATTCGAATGACAACATAACTAACTCCAACTCATTAAACAGTGATTTCCATCATCTTACCCTTTATCAGTATTTATCAACTTATCATTTTAGCGCATTATCATTCTATTTTAACCACTTTATCATTTTATTATTTTCCTTTTATCATTTCATCAATTTACCATTTTCAATTTATTGTCTTAATATAATTATGTGGCAATCATATAGTTATATCCGTTTTCCAATCACACTACAACAAATTTTATATAACCAACAACTGCATATTATTAGTTTTTCTTTTATAAAATAATATATTTACGACTTACATGCAAGTGCAAATGCAAAAAAAAAACTATGGTGTCTGTACATCTATATAATTATAGCTCAAGACAAACCATTGATCATACAATAATAAACGCTCAAATCGAATTATAAAAGCTTCAAGTTAACAGGGCCAACATATATGGGCTTAATCTTTTATATACGCGGCGGAGGTAGGCGGGCTAATACAAAAACCCGAGCGCCGGCTTAATGATCTGTGTGAACTTCGTAAACAATTGACAATTACATGTATTCCGAATTGGAACCTCTAAGGTATAATGATTTATATGTACGTTCAACTAGGACCAAATTCCGAATCAGAGACTAATTGAATTTTCTTCTAGCGGCGAAGATTTAGATCTTCTTTTTTCTTCTATATGAAGTTTCTTCTTTCGAAAATCTAGCACTACATTAAATTCTTCTCCCGAATTTTCTCATGAAAAAGAAAGAAATTAAAAATCAAAATATTGAGCCATGCCCCTGGTAATTAGTCTCAAAATTTGATAATTTGGATCGATCGGTGTATATTCAATTTAAGCTCAGGCCGAGTCAAAACTTTGATCTAATTTTGCAAGATCGAGAAATGCGTGCACAAATATACATGAGCCAAAATGTTCAGGTCCCGAATTAAAAGCCAACTCCAACACCAAAAAACCACATGAGTTAAACATCATTCAAATTTTAAGTATATCAGATACTGATCAGTGATCACAGGTATACTACATGCATATGTCTATGATCCCAATAAAAAATGTTAAGACCTTAAATTCAAAATTCTCAACGGCGCGCATGTGACTTCCGCCCTCAACTCATGTAAAGTCCTCTGGAGCTTCAAAGCACGATGTAAATCTTCTCTGACTCAATTGAGCTTTGAATTTTCATGATCAACAATGTACATAAGCACAATATTTTGTGAAAATTCTAGCTACAGATCTAAGATACGGTATCTGGATCGAAGAATTGAAGGATTGAAGGATTGAAGGAAGCCTCAATTTGAGATTTCTTCTTGCGTTTATGTATATATTTAGAGACTGTACATAATTCAACTGTTGTGTACCGATGATTCGAAACACGACAGGTGAAAGCTTATGAAACGATATCACGGGTAATCCATAATTATTAAGGGTACCGACCTATTCTCACCATAAAACTATAGTAAATGCATAGGTTTGATGTTTGTATAATACTAATTGAGCTGGTGTATATGTTGTCTATACACCAATCCCAATTTTGCACTAGATTATGAAGTCCGCAAAAGATGCAAATTGCTACCACCAATCAAGTCTCTGGCATTCAATATAAAATGCATTAATTATTCCAGACATTTATTCGAGAAGTGCAGTTTGATGCATGTAAGGTGAATGTTTGCTATGAGCTCTGCAACTTTTGAATCTAATATGTTGTGGTAAAAACTACATACAAACTATGAAATATAATGGAGATATACATCTCTAGTCCATTTCCTAATCATAATCATTTCAAAAGAGCCAACACTTGGGCCAATTAGTGTTAAGCTGAAAATTCAACACATATATTCGATCCAATTACCAAAGCATGAATCTGAAACAAACCTGTGGGAGATAATTCATGAATGATTCTCCGTGAATTCAAAAAAAGCTTGTCATGCATGGGATAGATACACTGTTATTCAATCGATCAAATCACAAGTATATATGTAGAGGTCTATCAAGAAGCAACTAGCCGAAGTAACAGCCTTGGAAAAAAGACTCGATTTGCATATTAAGACAGCCAAGCACACAATTTGATCTAGATGGCCTCCGTCATCTCTTAAAGTTATCCTAATGCATGGATTTCATCTCAAAGTTAAAGCTAAGCCAATCACCAGCAAATCATATCCATGACAACCAGGGTAGTCAGGCACATGTTATGGCGCCAGGCACAAGCATGCTGGCTTGGTTGCTTATGTAGTGATTGATCTGTAATTGTGAACTGAAACACCTCCTACTTACAATTGTTGAAGATTCGATAGTTCAAGCTATGCAGCTTAACCATAACAAAACCAAGCATAGATCATATCAGATGATAAAACATATGAATTTGCAAAAGAAAATGGACCACAATAAGCTTATATACCCTTACTTTCTTGAATTCTAACTGTATATTTTCCCAATTCTGGTAATATAAGATGAATGTATAGTCTTCTATGAATCTGCCATTCAGATGAGTACTCAAAGTGAAACATATACATTAAGCAAGTTTGCTTAGAGTCTTGTACCATGTCCTATCAGCGATATTGATAATTGTAATCTTTGCGCACAAACTCAAGCACAGTTCATGCCTTACAAACAAGTCGGTGAATTCGCAAACAGGCTTGAACAACTAGCATAAACAGACATCTGAATCAATCGAATAATCAGTTGGATCCTTAATCTTCAATATGCTTATATCTGAAAACAAGTCATATCATATATATATGCTGTCCAAATACAACACATTATTGTAACAGTTTCGATATCGAAAACAGCATGGGTCTGGCGAACAAAGCAGTATTACCACTGGATCAGTAATCACTAACTTTAACTTTATGCTTTAGCCAATATAGGTAAAGATAATAGTGTTCATAGTGCTGTGGACTGATAATTCAAAGGCAATTTGGCAAAGCATAATTCGAAGTCAAACTTGAAACCAGGCTTGGACGATAGCTAGAACATGTTCTTATGTATAGCTCAAAGTTGTATTTTTTGTAAATTGAAGGTAAATGTGACAGTATATGGTGTATTGGAATATGAGTTGAGAAACAGAGATTAATACAGGTGATTTCAAAGCAAAAGGATTACCCTAAGATGGCAAAAGAAGACATCATGAACTTGGGACATGCCATACACTGTACAGTGAACCCCCTGCCACCTGGTGAGTACAGCGAATCCCACGCCTGCCTATGCGCTGGTGTGCAGCCAAGTTCAACTTCAAACACCGTCAGTTTTGCTTGTACCTACTCTTACGTATATACCTTGAAACCTTTTTGTTTACATGCTTATACACCCAATCCATCATGATTGACCTGTTCTTTATATATAGTTTGGAAGCGATTGCAGGAAGACTGCAAACAAAATTTCTGAGCCCAGCTAGTGCCATGCAGTAGCTCCATTGACGTATTTTTTATCAGCTTTCAATAGTTGTCACTTCACAATTGAAATTCTTTACGGATCTGGGCGATTAACTGTCTACACATAATAACAATTTGATAATAATTGATCAGTTCAATTATATGTATTACCATTTACGAATAAAATTATTATATGTTCTCAATATTATACAAGTAAATATTATCAAGCTTGGTGCATGAGCGATCCATATACATGCGCTCCAGAAAAACGGTTGATTATACTCATGATAGTATAGTGATTCCCTTCAATTTCGAAGTAACAAAAAAGCTCAGCTCTCGGTAAAGAAAAGCTTGTATTTTCATTTTGCATGTAATTTTAATCTTTCAAAATAATAAAGCCATCGGATGGGAATCAATCTACAAGAAATTAAATCAAAAATTACATGAAACAGTTGTTCAGAGTACATTGTCTAACGGCTTTGAACCATGCACAGCTTCTACTTCTAGCTTAGAATTACTTGTCACCCATAGACATATAGATATAGGCGTTTGATACCCAACTTAGCTTTAAGAGTCTGGTGTTTACACATGAGTGTTTATATGTTCAATATTGGAAACGATTCATTCAACTTACGTGTTTGAAAGGACATTAAGTGGTTATCAAGCCAACGTATGGACTCTGGAGAGCGTTCCAGGTGGGAATTTCATGTGAGACTCGAGTAAGTCCGAGACTGGCCGACAGAAGAAAATTAAGAGGGACGAATATCCCAAGTTTCAACTTTCCAGCGAGCACGGTCATTTATGATGATGAATTGGCGGTATACACAGACAATTAACATGCGCTCTCTGGCTAATAGTAGCCAATCAAAACCCAACAATGTCAAATATAATTATTTCAAGTGTTGAAAATTATGGGAAAGGTCTAGAGAAGAAATTGTCAAAAATCATAGAAAAATTCATCAATTTGAATTTTGGTAATGGCTCTAGCTAGGTGGATCGGTAACAGGTACATCTGTGGTATATATGCCATGAATTAATGATATATGGACCTATATAACGAGAATAGTTAGAAGTTCTGATTTGATATTCTACATCTCAAATTTCATTTCAACGGGAACTTTTAGTTGTACATTTATCATTTATGCCATCATCTCAAGCTAGAGAATATGGCCGGCCAGTATTACCACTAGGACACTAGAAGAGGCTACATGTCCATATACGTCATGTTAGTTCTCTGTTTACCTATATGATATATTCGATTCAAGATGAATCCATGGTGATTCCAATAAAGAAGATATATGCAATACATTCAACCAATTACATTTGACTTGAGACGTTCCTTTATCCAAACTTCATGCACATGCTAAAAGGCGAAATCATGCTTATATATCAAGATTCAGGGAGCACTATTATTTAAAACTTTGTATCGAACTCAACGTGTGTGTATTTTTGGGTTTGATATCACTAGGAACAGATGTATGTGGTTCCAAATTGTGCTATTTTCTAACTTAATTTATATGAAGTTGGAATAATTTTTTAAGAATAATTTTCACGAATATTAATTCATTACCCCTTCTAGTAGTAAATCATATAATAGCTGCTGGATATGAATATATGACCCTGTGGCAGATCGGGCATGCACTTTGACTCTTGGTACTTGATATCCAGGTGCATATTTTCAGTTTCACGGTTAAAGCTCGGAATTTGTTCTTCAATTCTAGTCTGTTCCAAAATCAAGTGAATATTCCAGATATGCATGCAGGTTTGTACTTAATGCTCATTTTGTGGCAGGTTCTACTAGTAGTACGCGTATTCGAAGCTCAAAGCTGTTAATTTATAGCATGAGCTTTAACAGTATATGCACGCATGCACCTATAAAAGATCGAAGCGTTACTTGATACATTTTTGGTAAGCTGTATATATGACAAAAGGTATCACAATATTAGATGACCATTATAAGATTAATGATTTATCAATTGCAAATTCTTAGAAACACAGCTTATAAACTGGCCATGCGAATCATATACCTAATATCAAAATACAGCGTTTGAAGATATAAGAAGCGATACTTGAAACAGAGACAAGAATATTAACAGAATCGAGATTTTCAAGCAACAGTAGATTAAGACAAAATGTGTATTATAGACAGTGTAATTAAAGTGATATAATGAGGATGCAACCGTATTAAGACAGGAAACAAAATGAACCAAAGAAAACGCAAATTAAAGGAAAGACTAGTGTGAAGCAAAACTATCAACAAAAGAGAGGTCTAGGTGACAAATCCAAGAAGAAAAAAGTTCAGATATAGCATAACTTGCTCAAATGAAAAATCTGATTGAAGAACGTAATGGTAATAGTAATAGTAGAAGCTAATAGTAGTTGGTGTGATTAAAAAGCAAAAATAAAAAAAAAGAAAACACAACAAAGTGTAAAAGTACATTTCCACATGTATGGTAGAAAAAAAGAAGTATTAATGTGTATAGACATGATCAAACAACAATGAACTGAAATGAATAAAAAAAAGAAAAAGAGATGAAAAAAATTAATTGGTGACAAAGGTTAACGTAATCAAAACATTGACAAGCCAAGAAACAGGATATCAATTGCAAGAAAGAAAACAAACAAACAAAACAAAAAAGAAATGCGAATTTAAAACATTATTAGTGTAATGCGTGCGAAAGTAATAGTGGGGAGTAAACATGTATCGTAATATAAGAAAGAGAGAAGAGCCAGCATCTCTTGAAACCTCTGTAAGTGGAGTTGATGCAATGAAAGAGAGGTAAATTAAACAACAAAAAATGAGCATGGATAACGAATGAAAAAAGAAAAAGGAATTAAGGTGAACAGCCAACGTTAACAATTAAGCTGAAATAACAGGATAGACATGGGATTATTTTTATTTAGCTGGACCAGCCTGTGAATATTGTAATGGTTGCTGTTGTTGTGGGGTGCCAGCCATATATTGTGCTGTCTGTTGTGTGGTTCCAGTACCCATTTGGTTTGTGGTTTGTTGTGGATTTGAGCCTGGGACAAATGAACCATTAGTGGTGCTGCTTCCTTCTTTAATGGCATCCAAGTTTCTTTGTTCTTCTTGTAGTCTTATCAGCTCAGTCATATAGCTTTCGTCAACGTCAAAGTTTCCAGGATCTTTCCAGAACAAGTACCTTAACAACTCTCTAATTTGCTTGTAATCATATGGTTTACCAGTGCTTTTTTCAAACTCTTTAGACAAATACTTCATCTTTTCAACTTCTCCTTCATCAACCAACTCTCTCAAAGCTAACACATCATTTGGACCGCATTCGGAATTTCCGCCACCTTGTTGACCAATCAAAACCTGGTATCTGTTCCTAGCAGCCAAATATGTGCCGACACCAGCAACCTCAGCAATCTCGACCCATGACTTACCAGCTTTCTTCATGTTAATGATCAGCTCATCTTGTTCTTTGGTGAACTTGGATTTACGTCTTGATCTCTTTGGTTGTTGTGCTTTCATAGATTTTTTAGTTGGTTCGATATTGGCAAATGGTGGGATTGGAATAGCTTGTGATATCTTGTAAGCTAACACTGAGACTCCATGATTGTCGATCACTATCTCTTTATTGGAAAACTGGTATTGGTTATGATGTGGAGCAGCAGCTTGATAACTTATTATATCATGACGAGGCTGAGGTGGTTGTTGTTGAACCAGTTGCTGAGCCTGTTGTTGTTGTTGTTGTTGATTCCCCATAGTGGCTTGTATCTGCACTTGTGCTTGCTGAGGCTGCTGTGATTGTATACCAGTGTTATATAGTGGTGGCAAGCCATATGATGAAGAATAGCTTGTTGCGCTTGTTCTCTTTAAGGGGTTCTTTGCATCATTAGATGACACACTAACCGTTTGACCACTTTGCTGGACATTTGATTGAAGCACAGATGGGATGGAAGTAGATGAAGTTGATGGAATCGTAACCGAGGTTGGTCTTGAAGGATAAGGTTGTTGAATGGTTCCATAATAAGGGTTAGTGGCGGCATATGGCTGATAGTAATGCTGAGTAGGAGGATTTCCCGGAAGCTGTTGTTGTTGTGGAATGCCTTGTCTTTTGGAAGCGGATGAATCTTGCTGATTAGGGTACATTTTTGTGATTTTTATATATTGCAACTGATTGTTGATGGTTCAAAAGAAAGAAGGAGCAATTTTCAACAAATTTGATGATATGAGTGAAATAAAGTGGCGAGAGTTAGAAATATAAGTGGAGGCGCTGGCAGTTTTGAAGTGACGAAATTGTGATCAGTCAAATCAACTTAACGGCAAGTGTGGTGGACACTGGAAATGCGAGTAAATCTAGTTTGAAGAGGGTATTGCAGGTTGATCTAAGTCTTAGATGATTCGTAGACGTGTGTTGAATCAGAAGCTGGGAAAATGGGGCAAAAAAAGAGATCTGACACGAGAGTAACGGAGTAGCAAAATGATCAAGCAGAGATCGACCAAGAGGTATAGGGAGTGGAAGTACTGAGGGTTATATATCTGAGCCCAGAGTATGAAAGAAAACAGGGAGATTGAAATGAAATCTAGATGATGCCTGAAAAAGATTCGATCAATTCACAATAACGAGTATTAGAGTTAGCGTGAAGAATTTAGGAGGAAACAGATATTGAGCAGATCTTTGGAGTGATGTGATGTGATCTGGGGCTAGTGTTAGCTTGGTTATTGTATCAAGGACCAAGGTGTCGAGTGTCAAATACTTGTGACTCTAGAGGATAAGGCAGGGCAATCTAGAGAAGAAATTCAAAATGATGAAAGCAATATGATTCAATGTGAAACACAGAAATAGAATGAAGGAATGGGGTCAGCTAGTTCTTTGCGTGTATGGCGACGATGCGTGGAATTGTCGAAGTGGTGTGGGTGTTGTGTCTGAGTTGCTTAGTATATATAGAGAAGAGACTAAGAGACAATCTTGTATTAATGGATGGTGTCCAAGGTCTAGTGGGAGAAGCCTTCAAAGTTCATGAAAAGCAAAGCAGGGGAAAAAGGAGGAAAGAAGGTCTTTAAGGCTGCAGCTTGGAGAAGAAATGGAGAAATATAAATCAGGGGATGATTAGGGACACCTTTATACAATTGTCCCAGTTCCCAGCACTCAGTACTCAATACTCTCTATAAGACAAAACCAAATCAAAATCAAAATCAAATTTTTAACGCCTAAAAATCAAAAACTCACTTTCAAAACAAGTGCACCGGCCTCACTGAAGAAACCGCATTTCGCGCGGCTGCAGCGCAGTGCTTAAAATGCTTAACCCTTTGTTTTTTTTGGTTTCCTTATTTTTGAGATTTTGTTGAGTATTACTTTGGCTGGATGGCTGAGTGGAATAATGGCTTAGCTTAGTGACTCACAATTTAGTTCCTTTTTGAAGATCTATGGTGGTTCCGAGTTTTGGGATTTTCAAGTTCGCAATCTTCAGTTTTCCGACCTTTGCTGCCTGGCTTAACTCGCTTTCAAGTTTAATGTGATCTAGCTCTTTCCCTTCAGATGCTCACTCAACATGTACTTGAATAAAGCTTGTAGAAAGTTGATTACTGTAGTCTGTACAGTTTACTTGCATAGTACATACTAAGATTGACTAAAGAAGATGCATCATATGTCAGTTGAATTTGGGAAATATGTGAGATCGGTTTGAGTACATGAGAATAGAATGTCATGCGTATACGGCCGGTCTGTATGTAATTTCATCACCATTAAAATCACATCTGTTAAGCGATTCAACTAACCAATTATTAAGTCACTGAAATACGAAGATAATATGGTCCGCTAAAGGCAACATAGGTGTTTAATTTTTAATATCTATACAACTTATTTGAAAATTGGCCGTTAGATTTTATTTTTCCTTATTTGTACAAATTTCGGTCAGATTGGGTATGAAGCTCGCGTTCTAATTGCACAGTTTCTATATATATTAAACACCACAACCTATCTAGGCTGGTGTTCTCGAATCCTAATCAATATCGAGATTCCGGTTATACTTCTAAATTCTAATTTATATATACCTCTAAAATGTAGCATGTGATGTATAACATTCAAAAAGTGATATCGTAATGCCTATAAAACCATCGATAATTGTATATATAGCTGCAGCCAGGTTAATCGCTTCAACAAGACAGCTCGGTCGAAATTTGAATGATTTGATTGATTGAATTAATATCCTTAATCACCGGCTTAGCTTTAATATAGCTTCATGAATCTTGCAGACATGTGTATGTATGTGTTCTATTAAATCCATCCGTTAATATTATGTAAAATTTACTGGTGTAGATTTCTAACTTCCCCTAATCTGGATTCGTCAGAAAAAAAATTAAATTATTTTGCAGTGATTGAACGACGATTCGATCTCGGGAGTCGGCTGTTTAACATGTTACATGTACCTCAGTTTTTCTTCACCCTTCGTTTTTGGTAGTATTAGATCATCGTATTCAACAGCAGTCAGCATAATTTAAAACTACTTTCAAAGACCTTAGCGAGGTACAGAATGCTAGAATTTGAGTGGCCATGTGCTAGGGTTGCCGGTGTACCTGAGTCTTATGAAGTGGAGCTGGCCACTCTGATCAGCAAAATAATTAAAATTAATAAGAAAAAAAATTATTTTGATTTGATTGTACTACTAAGAGATGTATAATTTAGATTGCGTTGATTACATACGATTACTCAAATTTATGTTTGTAAAGATGCATATCACGATAATGTTGAGTTACACGGTAAGTCATCCGGTTGGCAACATCAATTCGAAAGTTGTCTGCAATGTTGTAGATCAAATATACGGAAAGTGGGCATAAGTGCAACTACGCACATGTAATCGTGCAACTGATCGAGACTGATATACTACCCATGTACCGAGTTAAGGCTATAACCAGTTAAAACTTGAAAAAAGGATAAAATTTGCTGAGCTATATATATCGAGAATCGAGATCGCACTTAATGGTGGAAAATTTGTATCGGAGGTCGTTTCAGGTGTTTAGTGCCATGCAGTTTTGCTGCAATTTGTTGATGCCGGTGCTGTGGTTAAAAGAGGGGTCAGGACTAGGGCATGGTTAATAACGCGTCTTGACTCTTGCTGATATTGCAGTCATTTCAATTTGAATTGTTTGTTGTACGCGTGCAGTATATACGTGGGTACCGAGTTCAATAATTGGTCAGTGAACGAAATGGATGTTCATTCAGATCGTACAAAAAGGTCAGGTACCGTATGGTATTAAAAAATATACAGTAATCAGAAGAATTATGAACGTTCAATTGGCCTCAAGATTTCAACAATTTGGTTTGATTTGTAACATTTAGCCCTATAAATAGTACTTCAGATCTTGGGGCCTGCTGCATTTGAGAGAGACAAGTTTAAGTGCATGCATGATCTGTTATCATAGGTTAAAGTTGGTCTGCTTTATTAAGGCTCAACAAAACCAAAGTTTATTATCTTCTTGAAATTCTGGTATCATCTGTTAACTCCTTATTGTTGAATCCTTTGTCTTTCAGCGCCACTGTTATCGTTCGAATCCACATCAAATGTCATGTGCAGGTTTTCTTATTGTAAGGTATTTCTGTTTGGCAGTGTATTACTTCCGGATAAATTTTTAGCCCCGCATATGACTCCACCTTAATTGTTTAGCTAATTTCAATAATAAATATTATGATTAAATAATAAATTTGATATTATCATATTTTCCTTAAACAGGCAATAAATTTTGAAGGTGATTGAGAATGATTGGTTCATATCGCTCCGAGCAAAATTTTTCAGGAGGGAAGTCGACTTTATCTATAGCCGAACTTAAAGACTGGTCAACGACTATATCAACTTAGTTGTCTCTCTATAAGAGATCATTAGAACTTCGAATAAACTGTGTTTGTTATCCAAACTAAACATCTCAGTTTAAAAAATCAACGTACGGCCATGTAACTTTATGTTAAGTTCGTTAAAGAGAGCTTAGAAGAAGATTACAGCATGGAAGATCGATCACTTTCTTAGCGTGTCTTTCAAGATCAGTTATTCATCCTTTTCCCCATTTGATGTTAAATCACAAGTTAAACAACTTTTGACACCAATCAATGCGACTATCATCCATACTAAGTTCCCCAAATAACAAAAGGACGACTTAATATCTCTATCCAATGAAAAATCAATTAGGTTTGCCGTGGTTGATCTCAAGGGTGGAATGGCGCCTATGAAACGTCAATCGTTGGTTTATGGAGGAGCCAAGTGTTACTTCACCTTAATGAACTTACATCCAAATTGAAAATTTTCTACTATTGTGGCAGTACAACTCACACCAGGTCCCACTGTATCGCTGATTCCAAGTGTACCCATTGTGGTCATAAACACATTTACCTTTACCGCTCTGGTGTCCCACTAGACAGAAGAATACAGCTCTTTTCCAACTCCTCACAGATCTTTAAACAAAGGTATGTGGAGAGAACCAAGAATCCTCCATCATTTGTGATGGACATAATGAAACCAACTTCTAATTCCCCTTCCCAAGGATCGAGAACGAGAAGAAAGAATGCACTTCGAGTGCCTACAGTCAGTGCTGAAGAGTTTGCTAG